>JAODAL010073419.1:0-14742 GCA_025379985.1 Phyllomedusa bahiana | reverse complement strand
AGCTAAACCCTGATTTACACACTACCCCCACAAACACCGTGCACCCCTCCTATAACAGCACTACCCAGTGCACAAGTCCCTCCAGCAACACCAGTGCAGCCCTCCTAGAAAATGAGCTACCTGCATGTGAAAAACTCCCTCCAGAACAGTGCAGCCCCCCTATAACGCACTACCTGCATGTCAAAAGAACCTAGCCCCTTTTGACCCCTCCATAGTAACTGCAGCTCCCTCATGTCAAAACTACCTCCAGCACGTGCAGCCCCCCATAGTAAATCCCTAAAGGCAAAGCTCCCTCCGCAAACCAGTGCGGGCCCCCTCCATATAATGAAAACCCCTGCATTGCACCTACCCCGCAAACCCCAGTGCAGCCCCCCATGAACTGCAGCTCCCTGCATGTGCAAAAAGCTACCCCCAGCACACCATGCACCCCTCCAAGAAAATGCAGAAAATAATGTGAACAGTACCTCCGCCAAACCATTTGAAGCCCCCCTAGAAAACTCGCTACTGCATGTGACACAGTTTCCTCCAGAAACACCAGTGCAGCCTCCAATAACTGGCTACTGATGTCCCAAAGCTCCCTCCGGGGAAACCCCATGCAGCCCCCATAGAAAATTCAGCTCCTGATGTGAAAAGCTACCTCCAGCAAAAAGTGCAGCCCCTATAATGCAGCTACCTAGTCAACAGCTCCCTCCGCAAAAGTGCAGCCCTCCATAAAAACTGCAGCTACCTATGTGCAACAGCTACCTCCAGCAAAAAGGCACCCCCCATAAAACTGAGCACCTGATGTCACACAGCTCCCTCGCCCCCATGCACCCCTCCATAGTAATGAGCTACCGCATGTGCACCGTACCTCCACAAAACCAGTGCAGCCTATGTAACTCAGCTACCTGCTGTGCACAAGCTTCCAGAACACCAGTGCACCCCTCCATAGAAACTGCAGTACCTGCATGTGACACAGCTACCCCCAGCACACCATGAAAGCCCTCCATAGTACTGCAGCTACCTGCATGTGCAACAGCTACCCCAGCACCATCACCCCTCCTAGTAAAACTGATTACCTGCATGTGCCAAGTCCTAAAAAAACCCCGTGCGCCCCCATTAACTGAGCTCCGCATGTGCAACAGCACCCCCCCCTCCCCCCAAAACCCTTCCTGGCGCTACCAGCACATGCAGCCCTCCATAGTAACTGCAGCTACCTGCATGTGCACACAGCTACCTCCAGCGACATGTGCAGCCCTCCATAGTAACTGCAGCTACCTGCATGTGCACACAGCTACCTCCAGCAACACCAGTGCAGCCCTCCATAGTAACTGCAGCTACCTGCATGTGCACACAGCTACCTCCAGCAACACCAGTGCAGCCCTCCATAGTAACTGCAGCTACCTGCATGTGCACACAGCTACCTCCAGCGACACCAGTGCAGCCCTCCATAGTAACTGCAGCTACCTGCATGTGCATACAGCTACCTCCAGCAACACCAGTGCAGCCCTCCATAGTAACTGCAGCTACCTGCATGTGCACACAGCTACCTCCAGCAACACCAGTGCAGCCCTCCATAGTAACTGCAGCTACCTGCATGTGCACACAGCTACCTCCAGCGACACCAGTGCAGCCCTCCATAGTAACTGCAGCTACCTGCATGTGCATACAGCTACCTCCAGCAACACCAGTGCAGCCCTCCATAGTAACTGCAGCTACCTGCATGTGCACACAGCTACCTCCAGCAACACCAGTGCAGCCCTCCATAGTAACTGCAGCTACCTGCATGTGCACACAGCTACCTCCAGCAACACCAGTGCAGCCCTCCATAGTAACTGCAGCTACCTGCATGTGCACACAGCTACCTCCAGCGACACCAGTGCAGCCCTCCATAGTAACTGCAGCTACCTGCATGTGCACACAGCTACCTCCAGCAACACCAGTGCAGCCCTCCATAGTAACTGCAGCTACCTAAATGTGCATACAGCTACCTCCAGCAACACCAGTGCAGCCCTCCATAGTAACTGCAGCTACCTGCATGTGCACACAGCTACCTCCAGCGACACCAGTGCAGCCCTCCATAGTAACTGCAGCTACCTGCATGTGCACACAGCTACCTCCAGCGACATGTGCAGCTCTCCATAGTAATCCCAGCTACCTAATGTGCATACAGCTACTCCAGCAACACCAGTCAGCCCTCCATAGTAACTGCAGCAAACCTGCATGTGCACACAGCTACCTCCAGCACCCCAGTGCAGCCCCCCATAAAACTGCAGCTGCATGTGCACACAGCTTTTTTCAGCAACACCAGTGCAGCCCCCCATAGTAACTGCAGCTACCTGAATGTGCAACGCTACTCAGCAACACCATCCCCAGCCCCCCCTAGTAACTCCGCTACCTGCATGTGCACACACACCTCCAGCAACCCCCAAGTCCCTCCAAGTAACTCAGCTACCTCCCATTGACACAGCTACCTCCCCAACCAGTGCCCCTCCTTAACGCGCACCTGCATGTGCCACACCCTCCAGCCACCAGCAGCCTCCATAGTAACTGCACTCCTCATGTGCAACAGCTCCCTCCACACACCAGTCGCCCCAATAATGACTCCCCTGCATGTGCCAAGCTACCTCCACACACCGTGCAGCCTCCATAGTAACTGCAGCTACCTGCATGTGCAAACAGCTACCTCCAGCGACATGTGCAGCCCTCCATAGTAACTGCAGTACCTGATGTGCATAAGCTACTCCAGCAACACCAGTGCAGCCCTCCATAGTAGCTGCAGTCCCTGCATGTGCACAAAGCTACCTCCGCAACACCAGTTCAGCCCTCCATGTAACTGCAGCTACCTGCATGTGACAAAGCTACTCCAGAAACACAGGGGCACCCCTTTCATAGTAATGCAGCTACCTGCATGTGCAACAGCTACCTCCAGCAACACCAGTGCAGCCTCCACAGAAAACTGCAGCTCCCTGCATGTGCACACAGCTACCTCAGCGACACCAGTGAGCCCTCCATAGTTAACTTGCCTGCCTACCTGCCCATGTGCACACAGCTACTCCAGAACGTGCAGCCCCCATAGTAATGAGACTGTGTGCAACAAGCTACCCCCAGCACAATGAGCTCCATAGTAATGCAGCTACTGCATGTGAAATAAGTCCCTCCAGCAACACAGTGCAGCCCCATAGTAATGCAGCTACCTGATGTGCAACAGCAAACCTCCAGCGACACCAGTGCAGCCCTCCATAGTAACTGCAGCTACCTGCATGTGCATACAGCTACCTCCAGCGACATGTGCAGCCCTCCATAGTAACTGCAGCTACCTGCATGTGCACACAGCTACTCCAGCAACACAGTGCAGCCCCCATAGTAACTGCAGCTACCTGATGTGCACAAGCTACTCCAGCGACACCGTGCAGCCCTCCATAGTAACTGCAGCTACCTGATGTGACACAGCTACCTCCAGCAACACCAGTGCAGCCCTCCTAGTAACTGCAGCTACTGCATGTGCACAAGTACCTCCAGCCACACCAGTGCAGCCCTCCATAGTAACTGCAGCTCCCTGCATGTGCAACAGCTACCTCCAGAACAACCCAGTGCAGCCCTCCATAGTAACGCAGTACCTGATGTGAAAGTCCAAAAACCCCCATGCAGCCCTATATAATCCCCAACCCTGAGTAAAAAGTACCTCCGCAAAAGGGCAGCCTCATAGAAGAGCCCAATGGCAAAGCACCCCCACCCAAAACCGTGCAGTCCATGTAATGCCCAGCCTCCCTCCCATTTGACCAAAAACAGTACCTCAGCAACACCAGTGCAGCCCCCCATAGTAAGGGCACTCCCAAATTGACAAGCTACTCAGCAACCAGGGGCAGCCTCCATGTAAGAGTACCATGTGCACACAGTCCCCAGAACCCAGTGCAGCCCTCCATGTAATGAGTACCTGCATGTGCACAAAGTACTCCAGCACACCAGGGGCCCCCCTCCTAGTAACTGAGTCCCTAAAAGTGAAAAGACCCCGCAACACCTGCACCCCTCCATAGAAAATGCAGTCCCTGCTTGAACAGTACCCAAAATGAGCCCCCCATAGTAACTGATCCTGCTTGAACAGCACTCCAGAACCAGGGCCTTGAAGCACTTTCATAACCCCCAAAAAATGCCAGCCTCCCTGCATGTGCAAAGCTACTCCAGCAAACCGTCCCCCACCCCCCGAAAAATCAGCTATGAGTGCACCGGGTCCTCCAGAACACCAGTGCCCCCTCCTAAACTGCAGCCCCGATGTGCAAAGCCCCCTCCAGAACACCAGTGACCCCTCCATATAACTGCGTCCCTGATGTGAAAGTACCTCCAGAACACCAGTGCACCCCCTTTTTAAAAGTTGCAGTGAAAAGTCCCCCGAAACCCCAGTGCAGCCCCCCATAGTAACGAGTCCCTGCATGTGCCCCAAGCTACTCCGGGACACCATGCAGCCCCCCAAGTAACTGAGCTACCCGCAGTCACACAGTACCCCCACCCCCGGCACCCCTATAGAAACTGCAGCTCCGATGTGAAACAGTCCCTCCAGAAAACCCCAGTCACCCCCATAGAAAAGCAGTCCCTGCATGGCACAGTACCCCCAGCGAACAGTCCGTACCGCCCTCTTAAGAATCAGCAACCCATTGCCCCCCAAAACCCCCCCACCTCCCCAAACCCCAGTGCAGCCCTCATAGTAACTGAAACCCCCTGCATGTGAAAGCTACCTCCACAACACAGTGCAGCCTCCTAGTAACTGACTATGCTGTGCAAAGTACCCCCAGGAAAAGGCAGCCCCCCATAGAAAACGAGTACCTCCCTGTGCAAAGCTACCCCCGCAACCAGGCAGCCCCCCATAGTAACTCGTATGATGTGCAAAAGACCCCACCCCCAGTGCACCCCTCCTAGTAACTGCAGTACCTGATGTGCAACACTATCCAGCAAAAAAGTGCAGCCCCCCTTTAGTAATGCAGCTACCTGCATGTGAACAGTACCCCCAGGGAAAATCACCCCTCCATATAACGCACACCTAGTGAACCAGCTCCCTAGCAAGTGACCCCCATAATGCGTACTGATGGCAACAGTACCCCCGCAACACCAGTGACCCCCCATAGTAACTGGCTACCTGCATGTGACACAGCACCCCCCAAAAAAGGCAGCCTATATTTAATTTAAAACTACCTGCCCATGGGCACAAGTTTTACCTCCGCACACATGCGCCCCATAAAACTGCAGCCCCTCATGTGCAAGTATCCACAAAAAAGTACCCTCCTAGTAATGCAGTTTTCCTGATGTGCAACCAGCCCCTAGCAAAACCCAGGCCCACCCCCATAGTAACTAAAATTTTAATGGCAACAGCCCCCTCACAAACCAGGGGCCCCCCATAGTAATGAGCCCCTGATGTGCCAGCTACCCCCAGCAACACCAGGGCCCCCTATAGAAACGGGCCAGGTTTAAACTTGACATTTGCACCCTCTTACCTACCAGTAAACAAGTGCAGCCCCCATAGAAAATGGAACTGATGTGCACAAGCTCCCCCACCAACAATTTGCGTTTCATAGTAATGCAGTATGATGTGCACACAGAAAACTCCAAACACCAGGCACCCCCCCATAGTAAAATGCGTCCCTCATGGAAAAGCTACCCCCAGCGACAGTGACCCCCATATAAATGCAGCACCTAGTGCAAAAAGCTCCCTCAGCACCCCTTGCAGCCTCCATAGAACTGAGCTCCTGTGGCAAAGCACCCCACAAACCCCCGTGACCCCCTCCATAGTAACTGCCAAAAAGTTCCTCCCAAAAAGCGCCCCCAAAACAAAGGGGCTCCCTCCACCAACCCTGCACCCCTAATAATGAGCCCCAAAGTGCAAAGCTCCCCCCAAAAACCCCAGTGCAGCCCCCCATAGAAGAGCTACCTGATTTGAAACAGTATTTTCAGAACACCAGTCACCCCTATAGTAATGCAGCTACCTGATGTGACACATACCTCGCACCCCCAGTGCCCCCTATAGTAATCCCTCCCTATGTGAAAGTACCCCCAGCAACACCAGTGCAGCCCTCCATAGTAACTGCAGAACCTCTGTGAAACTCCCTCCCACAAGTGCAGCCCTATAGTAACTGCAGTCCCTGATGTGCCACAGTATCCAGCAACCCCAGTCAGCCCTCCATAGTAACTGCAGCTACCTGCAGTGACAAGCTACTCAGCAACACCAGTGCACCCCTCCAGTAATCAGGCTACCTCATGTGCAACAGCTACCTCCGCAACACCAGGAGCCCCCCAAGTAATGATATGATTGCCAACAGCTCCCCCAGAAAATGAGCCCCTAGTAATGCAGTCCCTTTTGTGCAAAGCTCCCTCCAGCACACCAGTGCAGCCCCCAATAGTAAGCCTTCCTGCATGTGAACAGCTCCCCAGCGACAATGACCCTTCCATAGTAATGAGTCCCTGATGTGAACTATCCGAACACATTAGCCCCCCATAGTAATGCGCTACCTGCATGTGACAAGTACCTCCGCAACCAGTGCACCCCCTCCAAAATAACGCAGCTATGCATGTGCACAAGCTCCCCTCCAGCAAAACCAGTGCAGCCCCCCATGGGAACTGCAGCCCCTGATGTGCAACAGTATTTTCAGCAAAAGTCAGCCTCCATATAATGCGCTACGATGGCACACAGTACCCCCGGGACACAGTGCAGCCCTCCATAGAAATGCATACCTCATGCCCCAAAAAGTCCCTCGCGACCCCAGTGCAGCCCCCCAAAAAAATGCAGTATCTGTGACACAGTACCTCGGGAAAAGGTGAGCCCTCCATAAATGAGCACCTGATGTGCACCAAAGCTCCCTCAGCAACCCCAGTGCAGCCCTCCATAGTAATGCAGTCCCTAAATGTGCACACAGCTACCTCCACACACCAGTGCACCTCCTTTAGTAACTGCAGCTACCTCATTGCACACAGCAAACCCAGCAACACAGTGCAGCCCTCCTTTAGTAACTGAAATCCTGGGGTGCAAAAAGCCCCTCCAGCAAACCAGTGCAGTCCATAGCCCTGAGTACCTAAATGTGTTAAATTACCCCCCAGCAACCCATTGAGCCCCCAAAGTAATGCGTCCCTGCGTGACAAAGTCCCTCCAGAAAACCCCACCAG
Organism: Phyllomedusa bahiana; assembly: GCA_025379985.1. Taxonomy (NCBI): domain Eukaryota; kingdom Metazoa; phylum Chordata; class Amphibia; order Anura; family Hylidae; genus Phyllomedusa; species Phyllomedusa bahiana. Next base: position 7,614 of record JAODAL010073419.1, on the reverse strand, counting down.
TGAACCCTTTCCATAGTAACTGCCCCCCCGCATGTCCCACAATTTTCTAAAACAAAACCCCCAGTGAAAAGGCCCCCCCAATAGTAATCCCAATTCCCTCCCAGGGTGAAACAAAGTTAACCCCCAACCCACCCCCCGGGGTGCGGGCCCAAAAATAGAAAAACTAAAGTCCCTAAATGTGACCAGTTTACCTCCCAAAACAGTAAACGCCCCCCATAGTAACTGCAGTTTAGGGAATGTGCACAAAGTCCCTCCGGCCCAAAAAGGGTCCCAGCCCCCCCTTTGTAACTGAGCAAATCCCTTGTGCACAAGCTTTTTCAAACACCAGTGAGCCCCATAGTAACTCCCAGCTACTGAACTGGGGACACAGTACCTCAGCAAACCAGTGACCCTTAGAAAACTGCAGCTACCTGCATGTGCACAAAGTCCCCCACCCCAAAAAACCAGTGCAGCCCCCCCATAAAAAATGCAGTCCCTGATGTGAAACAGTAAAAAGCGACCCCAAGTGCACCCCCTCCATAGTAACTGCAGTCCCTTGATGTGCACACAGTCTCCCAGGCCGGGCATATGCTAGCTACTTGAACTCAGCTAAAAAGGGGGCTTTTCCCCCCAAATTAAAAAACCCCTTTACCTCCCGCGCCCCCAGTGCCCCCCTTTCAAAAATAAAAAAAAGTACCTGATGTGCACACAGCTCCCTCAGCAAAACCCAAAAGTGCAGCCCCCCATATTAATCCCAGCTAACCCCCCAATTGCACACGCTACCCCCGGACAAAAAGTGAGCCCCCCTTAGTAACGCAGCTCCCGCTTTGTGAAACCAAAGTCCCCCGGGCCAACCCAAAAGTGCAGCCCTCCATAAAAATGCGTTTCCTTGCATGGAAAAAACCCCTCCCCTCCGGAAAAAGGCAGCCCTATGAAACTGAAAAGGAAACTGAAGTGCAAAAAGAAAACTAGCAACACCAGTGCAGCCCCCCATAGAAAACTGAAATACCGGAATGTCCCACACAGCTATTTTCAGCAACCCAGGGGCCCCCTCCAAAATTTAAAACCGAAGTCCCTGTGTGCCCCACAGCTCCCTCCGGGAAACCAGTGCAGCCCATAGGCCCTGCGTCCCTGATGGGTTCACAGAAATAACTCCCAGAACCAAGTTGCAAAAAGCCCCTAAAAGCTAACCAGGGGCCCCCAATTTAAATATGGTTTGAACAAAGAAACCTCCACCCAACCCAGTGAAAGCACTCATAGAACCACCCTACCTGCTTGTGCAAAAACAGCTTCCCCCTGCAAAAACCCAGTCCCACCCCTTTTAGAAACGGCGGGCTCCCTGAATTTTCCCAAAAAAGCTTACCCCAGAAACCCCATTTACCTTCCATTTTAACTGCAGACCTGCGGTGCAAAAGCTACCTCCACCCAACAAGCCACCCCTTTCCAAATTAGAAACTGGGGTACCTGATGTGCAAAGCCTCCCCAGCAACCCCAGGGGCACCCCTCCATAGTAAATGCACCCCTGCATGATCAAAAAGCCTCCCTCCAGCAACAAAAGTGCACCCCCTTCCAAGTAACTGCAGCAAACCTGCTGTGCAAAGTCCCTCCAGCCAACCCCCAAGTCCCCCACCCCTAAAAAGAAATGCCAGTTTCCTGCATGTCCCACACAGTCCCCCAGGGGCCCCCAGTCCCCAACCCCAAAAATAGAAAACTGCGTACTGAATGTGCAACGATACATCCAGCAACCCCCAAAGTGCCCCCCTAATAAAAGAGTTTACCTGTTTGTGCACAGTCCCCCCAGAAAACAAAAGTCACCCCTTTCCTTAAAAAATCCCGCTACCTGCATGTGAAACCCAGAAAACCTCCAGGCGGGTGAGCCTAATTTTAATTGAGCTCCCCTAAATGGCACAAAGTACCTCCGCAACCCCGTGAACCCAAATTAATTTAAAAACCTTTTGCCCAAGAATACACCTTCATGGGTTAACCCCAAAACCCTAAGTTTTAAACCCTCCAGGAAAAGTGCCCCAAAAATATTTAACTGCAGTCCCTGCATGAGCAACGGGCCCACTACCCTCCGGGACCCTAAAAAGCTATCAAAAAGATCGGGGCCCCACCCCCATAGTAACTGCAGCTACCAACGCTCTTTGCCACCCAGTACCCCCCAAAAAAAGCCAAACACCATTGCAGAATGGCCCCTCCCCATAGTAACTGCTGCTACCTGCATGTGCAACAGTCCCTCCAGCAACAACCAGTGCAGTTTTTATAGTAAACCCCCGAAGTCCCCAAAAATGTGACAAAGCTACCTCCCCCCAAAAACAGTGCACCCCCTAATAGTAATGCGTCCCTGATGTGAACAGCTACCCCCAAAAAACCAGGGGCGGGCCTTATAGTAATGCAGTACCTGATGTCAAACAGCTTCCTCCCAGGCAATCAATTTGCCCCCAAGCCCCCCCCCAAAGTAACTCATAAAAATTGCAGCTACATTCACCAAACCTTTCCAAAAAACCAAAGTGCACCCCCTATAGTAACTCAGCTACTGCCCGTGCAAAAAAGTACCCCCCAAGAAAACCCCAGTGCAATTACCATAGAAAAATGCTCCCTGATGTGCACAAAGCTACTCCCACCCAACAAAATTCCCCCAGCCCCCCCTTTGTAATGCAGCTATTTGCTTTGTGCAAAAGAAACCCCCAAAAAACCAGTGCAGCCCCCAATGTAATGCAGCTCATAATGTGTTTAAAGGACTTCCTCCTGAAACACCGGGGGAAACGTCCCCAACCTACCATAGTAACGGGTACCAAGGAAAAAAACCTCCAGCAAAACCGGGCCCCTTTACTCTCCCTGAAAATAAAAAAGTGCACCCCTCCCAATAGTAAATGAGCAAATCCCCAGTGCAACAGCAAAACCCCGGACCCGTGCAGCCCCCCATAGTAACGGGAGTCCCCTAAATTTGCAAAAGTACCTCCAGAAAACCCAGTCCCCACCCTTTCCATAGTAATCCCGCTCCCGTTTGTGCAAAAAAGCTACCTCCCCCAAAAAGTTGAAAGACCCCAATAAGGAAACGGGGAAACTACCTCCAGGACCCCGGGCTCCCCCTTTTTAAAATCACCGATTGCAAAGACCCCCAATTTTAGAATGAAACAAATCCCAATGTGCACACAGTTACTCCCCAAAAGCCAAAAACCAGTGCAAAAAGCCCCCCCCAAAAATATTTAAGTAACTCCCAAGTACTCCCATTCCCAACAGTACCCCCAGCAACCCAGTGCCCCCCCAATATAATTTCCCGAAACCTCCCTGTGCAAAAAGCTCCCTCCACCCAAACCCCAGTGCAGCCCCCCATAGAAAAACTGAAAACCCTGAATGGGCCCAAAGCTAACTAAGGACAAATTGCGCCCCCCTTTGTAACCCCAGCTCCCTGCAGGGTGCAAAAGCTCCCTCCAGAAAACCCCCGGGCACCCCTCCATAGTAAATGACCCTCCTGCTGTCCCCAACAGTACCCCCAGGGGACCCAGTGCACCCCTTCCAAAAACATGAAGCAAAAGCATGTGAACAGCTACCCCCAAAAAACCCCGTGCGCCCCCCAAATAACGGGCAGTCCCGGGCAGTGAACAAAACTACAACCCGGGCTCCTTTCAGAAAACCCTGAGGGGCCCGCCCACCCGGGGCCCTTTCCATTTTTAACTCCCCACCCTCCCTCCCTTTGTGCACAAAGCTACCTCAGCGCCCCAAGGGGCCCCAGCCCCCCATAGAAAACTGCAAGCAAACTGAATGTGCACAGCAAACTCCAGGGGAACCCCCAAATTTGCCAGCCCCCCCCATAGTAACTGCAGTATTTGATGGGCCCAAAGTACCCAAGCAACCAGTGCACCCCTCCATATTTAATGCGAAACCTGCATGTGCAAAAGGTACCCCCACCCGACACCCGTGCCCCTTTTCCCATAAAAATGCAGTACCTGCATGTGCACAAACTACCTTCAGCAACCCCGTGCAGCCCCCCAATAGTAACTGAAAGCTACCTCCCATGTGCAAACAGTACCCCCAAAGCGACAGGGCAGCCCACCCCCAATGCCCTAATGAGCCCCAAAAAATTTACTTTTAAATCCCCCTCCCTTCCTTTTTGGGGGGCCGGTTTTTTTTTTCCCGGTTCGTGGGGGCCCGTTTTCCCCTTTTTTTTTTTTTTTTTTTTTTTTTTTTTTTGGTTTAAAAGGAATTTTTTTTTTTTTGGGTTTTGGTGTTTTTAACCCCGGGGCGTTTTTCCTTTTTTTTGGGGTTTGTTTTTTTTGTTTTTCCACTTTTTCCCATTTTTTTTGGGGTTCTTTTTTTTAGTTTTTTTTTTTTTTTTTTTTTTTTTTTTTTTTAACAAAAAACCGCCCCCTCGGGGGGCGGGGGCCCCCCGGCGGGTTTTTTTTTTTTGGTTTTTTTTTTTTTTCCCTTTTTTTGGTTTTTTTTTTTTTTTTTGGGGGGGGTTGTTGGAGGGGAGGGGGCCAAAAGGTGGGACTCCCAAGTTACTATGGGGGGCCCTTCTCATGTGTCGAGGGATAGTTTTGCACATGAGGTAGCATGCGGGTTTTTTGGGGGGCCCTGCCCCCCCCTGGTTTGTTGCTGGAGGTGCTTTGTCCCAATGCAGGTAGTGCATTTTACTATGGAGGGTGCCTGGTTTTGTGGAGGTAGCTTGTGCCATGCCGGGTAGCTGAGTTACTATGGAGGGTGCCTGGTGGGTGGGGGTTAGTTTGTGTGCCATTCAGGAAAAAAACCCTTTTTAAATATGGAGGGCTCCCCTGGTTTTCCCCTGGATTTAGTTTGTGAAAACTGAAGGTAGCTGCAGTTACAAAGGAGGGTGCTTGGTGTGCTGGAGGTAGCTGTGTGCCACAGCAAGGTGTGCAGTTTAATATGGGGGCTCCCATGGTGTTGCAAAAAGGTACCCTGTTTGACATGCAGGTAGCTGGTTTTATGGAGGGCCCTGCCATGGTTTTGGCTGGGGGTTTGCTGTGTAAAATGCGGTTTACGGGCAGTTAAATTTGGGGGGCCCTGCACGGGGTGTCGCTGGAGGTAATGTTGCAAAATTTGCATTTAGCTGATTTAAAAAGGGAGGGTGAATGGTGTTGTGGAGGTAGCTTTGCAATGCAGGTACCCTCCCAGTTACTATGGAGGGTGCATAGTCCCTGGGGAAACTTTGTGAAATGGGGGGTAGCGGGCAAGTTAAATGGGGGGCCCTGCACTGGTTTTGTGGGGGGTAGTTAAAAAGGGGCACATGAGGTACCCTGCGTTACTATGGAGGGCTCCCACTGGTGGTCGTTGGATTTAGGTTCCCCAATGGGGTAGCTGCGTTAAATGGAGGGGCCACGGTGTTGCCGGGAGGTAGCTTTTGTCCCCACATGCAGGTAGCTAGTTACTATGGGGGGCTGAACTGGTTTTGAAAAAAAGGTAGCTGTGGGAAAATCCCAGGAAAAGCTCCCAGTTTTTATGGAGGGTGCATGGGGTTGCGGGCGGTAGTTTTCCCCCAATGCGGGTTTGCTGATTTAAATATGGAGGGCCCCATGGTTTTCCCCGGGAAAGGTTGTGTTCCCTTTTTGGGGTCCCTCCCCAATTTACTATGGAGGGTCCCATGGTGTGGGAGGTAGCTGTGTGCAAATTCGGTACCCCTGCAGTTATATGGAGGGTCCCAACTGGTGTTCCCCTGGGGTGGGTTTGTGCACATGCGGTACCTGCAGTTACTATGGAGGGTGCATGGTGTTTGGGGGTAGCTGTATGAACTTTTGGGGTAGCTGGGGTTTAAAATGGAGGGCTGCATGGTTTTGCTGGAGGTGTTTTTGGGGAAACATGAGGTAGTGAAAGTTATAGGGAAAGGGCTGCAGGTGTTGTGGGGGTAGCTTGTGCAAGGAGGTACCCCTGCAGTTATTGGAGGGTTGCATGGGGGTTGTGGGGGGTTTAGCTGTTGCAAAAGCAGGTAGCTGAAAGGTTATATGGGGGGCTGAAATTGTCGTGGAGGAGTTTTGGGAATGCAGGTAGTGCAGTTATTTATGGGGGGCTGCAGGGTTTGTTGGGGAGGAGCTGTTGAAACATGGGGTTAGCTGCATTTTAATTTGGAGGGCTGCACGGGTGTTGTGGAGGGTTGTTTGTGCAACGGGTAGCTGCAGTTTATGGAGGGTGAACTGGTGTTGTGGGGGGTTTGCTTGTGAACATGCGGGTTTAGCCTGCAGTTATAATGGAGGGCTGCAATGGTGTTGCTGGGGGTTGTGTGTGCACATGCAGGTAAGCTAGTTACTAGGGGAGGGTTTGCATGGTTTGTTGCTGGAGGTAGCTGTGTGAAACATGCAGGTAGTGCGGGTTTCTATGGAGGGCTTAAAAGGGTTTTGCGGGGGTTTCCCGTTTGCACTTTTGCAGGTAGCTGGTTAATTTAATTTTTTTGGGGGGGGGGGGGGGGGGGAGGGTGAAAATTTTTGAGGGGGGGTTATTTTTGTGCAATGAAGGTAGCTGCCAGTATTAAAAGGGCTGCACTGGTGTGCTGGAGGTGCTTTGTGTCCCACATGCGGTTGCTGCAATTACTTTTGGAGGGCTGCCTTTTTTAAGTGGGGTTCCCTTTTGTGCCACATGCAGGTACCCTGCAGTTTTATGGAGGGTGGCCTTGGTTTTTGTGGAGGTAGCTTTTGAAAAATAGGTAGCTCCCGAACTATGGGGGGGCTGCATGGTTTTGGGGGAGGTAGCTTTTTCCCCCACATGCGGGTTGTTGCAGTTCTATGGAGGGCTGCACGGGGTTGTCCTGGGGGAAAGTTGTGTGCCATGCAGGTTTTTTGCAGTTACTAGGGAGGGTTCCCAAGGGGTTTTGTGGGGGTTTAGTGGTGCACATGCGGGGTGCTGCAGTTACTAGGGAAGGCTCCCTGGTTTTGCTGGAGGTGTTTTTGTGCCCCATGAAGGTAGCTCGGGTTTATATGGGGGGCTGACGGGGTGTTGCGGGGGGGTTTCCTTTTGAAAAGGCGGGTAAGCTGCAGTTATATGGGGGGGCTGCACATGTCGCTGGAGGTAGCGGGTAAAACATCCCGGTGTGCAGTTACATGGGGGTGAAATGGTGTTGTGGGGGGTAGCTTTGGCCTTTGCAGGTAGCTGAATTTAAACCTATGGAGGGCTGAAACTGGTGTAGGGGGAGGTATGTTGCCCCTTGAGGTAGCTGCGTTATATGGGGGCTGCATGGTGGGAGGGGGTAGCTGTGTGCCCAGCGGTTTGTGCAGTTACTATGGGGGGCCCTGAAATGGTGTTGCTGGGGTATGGGGAACATGCAGGTAGCTGCAGTTACTATGGGGGCTGCTTTTAGGGGTTGTGGGGGTAGTTGTTTTGCCCCCTGCAGGTGGGGGCCAGTTACTTTGGGGGGCCCTGCCCCTGGTGTTGAAAAAGGTGAAAATTGGGGGCTTTTTGCGGGTAGCTGCAGTTACAAAGGGGGCGGGGCATGGTTTTCCCTGGGGGGTAGCTGTGTGCACATGCAGGTGCTGCAGTTACTATGGAGGGCGTGCATGGTGTTGCGGGAGAGGTAGCTGTAGTGCACATGCAGGTAGCTGCAGTTACTATGGAGGGCTGCAGGGTTTGTTGCTGGAGGTAGCTGTGTGCCTGCAGGTAGCTGCAGTTATATGGAGGGCTGCACTGGTG
>JAODAL010073418.1:0-14742 GCA_025379985.1 Phyllomedusa bahiana | reverse complement strand
AAAAAATTAAATAAAAAAAAAAAGTTTTTTGTGATTGCAATCATTTTCAGGAAGAAACTGAGTATTATCTGACTGAATTGCAGGGGTGCCAATACTTTTGGCCACCACTGTATGCTTGGAGGACCCAAAACATACTTATGTGAGTGAGTGCAAAAATGCATCAAAACTGCCGGCCTTAATGGGGTTTTACCGCGATCTAATGTTGACGTGGGATCCTCCAAAATGGGTATTTAATCACTTTTCTTAGTATATGTGATTAAAAAAAAGTGTAGCCTGTGAGAGCTGCAGCCTGGCTTAGTCAGCCTTAGTTTCCTGACTGTTTACATTAACTTAGACCAGGAGCTGATCCAGCCACAATTGTGTTGTTTGCACTTCTTATCTGATGGCAGGGCACATGAAGGAGCTTTGAAGGGATGGGGAGAACAAAGCCTGTGTCTGCTGTATAGAGAATCCCCTGGTTGTAATGTAATTATCTGAGTAAACATGCTTCCTGCTCAGCCCTTCTCCCTCCTCCCTGCAGCAGATCATTTACACTGCCTACTTGGATCTATCTTCTCTCCTGATAAGATAAGAGGGAGAACACAAAACCTGTATAGTTTTTGCACAATACAGTTATCCTTTGTGGTTTAGCTAAACATGTTTGCTCAACTACAGAGACTGAATATCAGCCTCGGGAGCGTGCTTGGGAGGTGATGTGATGACATCATGGAGGAGGCACTTGTTTTTATAAACATAGAAACACAACGCCCCTTTTTTCAAGGCTTAAGAGGACAGTTCAGCCTGTTAGGTGAGGAAATCACTTCTTGGAAAACCCCTTTAAGAACCTACAAGTGCAATGCTTTTCACAGAGAGAATAAGGGCACAGCATGTGTTTAGCAGCTGTCATTTCTGATGTGGTCTTCCCTCTAGGCTTCTTGGCTTCTGTGATACTCTAACTCAGTATCTTGGCTTTGTTACTGAGGTCTCTAAGGGTGTGTTCACACGGCGTGTTGGATCCATTTTTGGATTCAAAAAACACATTCAAAAGCGCTGCATAAATTGCATCCAACACGCAGGTGCGTGTTTGGATGCGTTTTTTGCCTGCAGCAGACACGCACCCTATAGTTTTAAATAGGGCGTCTACTGCATCAAACGAATCAAGAACTGACATGTCAATTCTTTGAATGGATCCGAAAGACGTATCAGAAAGATGCAAGTAAACATGCATCGGCGATCACTCGTCTGAACGCAGATGCGTCTTTTACATTGAAAGCAATGTAAAACACATTACACTTTGTTAGATACGTGTTTGGGTCCCTCTAAGGTCCGAAACACGGATCCAAACACGCATATGAAAACGTATCCAAAATCGGATCTAACACGCTGTGTGAACATATCCTAACGCTGTTTGTACTTGACATCTGAGTCCGCTCATCACTACCTGTTCTCTCACTGCCCGCTCCTACCTTACCTCTCTCTACTGCAAAAGTCACCCCTTTCCAGAATACAACTCCTGGTGGCAATCATGTGGTACACATTTTTGACCACAGTCCAACTGACAAGTCCTCACAGTTTAGCAGGGGTGAGTCATCGCCTCACATAACAGCTCACAAATTTCTGTCAGCTCAGTGTATCTCAGCACATCTTCTCCACAGAACTTGCCTCACAGGATGCTCAGACTCTCAACATCAGCCATATCACCACATCAAAGACCAGTATTGATGGGAACAAATCCAGTTATAAAAATCCTAGGACTCTACCAACAAAATGTTACATCATTCAAACTCTGCCACTCACAGGCTCTTGCAGGCCTTTTTAAGAGTTCTTCTCCTCATACCCTTTTCACAGAACTTGCTCTTCACAGCCAGCTCCAGGCTCCACTTCTTGGTCAGGCTGTGGGCAGTTCTACAGCAGTGATTGACATATCAGCTCTGCTATTCCAAGATTATCCTGTTAGAGGGACATTGGTGATGGAGTGGTCTAAACAGCAGGGTACAAGGCTACAGAGCTCTACAAGGCCAACTTTTGTCAGTAAGAAACCTAAACAAACTCCTGTGTTGCTGAAAAACACAGCAGGGAGGGACATCACCATGCTGGCCAGGGCTCTAGATCCTCTTAGAGCAGAAAGGGGTGGCTGGTAACTTAAAGGGGTTTTGCCATGAAGTAAAATTGATGCGGGAAGTTTGTAAATTAAATAAAAAACATTTTCACCATTGATCATTAAAAATTCTGCACCGTTTTTGTCTTAGCTGCTCCTTTAGTGATCCATTGTTTACAGCTCATCTCCAGGGAATACGACCAGGGCTGAGAGCTTCTCAGTCCTGGTCGCACATGCTCAGACATCACCTCTCTTCTCAGGTAGCTACTGAGTGTTCAAACCCCAGGTGCTGTGATTCCACTCCTGTCCTTTGGAGTAGTTTGTAATAAGTCAAACAGTGCAAATAAAAAAAGAAACCTCAATGAGGTATGTGCACTGATAAAGAGGAAAAAAAAATCCATAGGTTAAGTTCCTTCAGGGATTTGAACCTAGGACCCTTGTGCTTGTGAAGCAAGAATGTTACTTCTCAGCTACTCACAGTTCTATGCATAAACAGACCTTTCTTTGACTAGAGAGAGGAAAGGTCTGGTGATGTCATTCTGCTGGGTCACATGATATGTAATTCAAACAAATCACACACACCCTTTCTGAGCTCACAAAGCTGAAGAGCTGGATGCAGGAGCTATGAAATGAGATCGTGGCAAAACCCCTTTAAGAAAGCGTGTGTACAAAAGCAGTACACAATAATTGCTCTAGCTTTGAAGGGAAGCAAAATCAGAACAGCAACATATTTGGCAAAAAAAACAGAAAATGTTCAGCCAGCTCATCTGTCTCTGTAGCTTACGGGGTAACTGCGAGGGTGCACAGAGTATCCTGCGGGCCGCTGGTTAAACAACAAGATCCAATGTAGAGTGAAATCCAGCGCCAAAATAAAATAATGGTAATAAAAATGGTAATAGTCTTTATTTACCTTTGGCTACATGTTTAAAGCTAATTACTTAAGCCAGTGTCTTAGTAGCCTAGTCGCACATGCTTCAGCTACACCACCTATAAGCAGAGTATAGGTATGTTCACATGGCTGATTTTGAATCTTTGTGGCACGTTCCACACCCATAACAGCATCAAACAAGCCTCCAAAATGCCCCCAGTTCAGTTTTATTGATTCCCATGTAAAACAGCATTGTAGTTCACACACAGTAGTTTTTCTGTGCTTCCTTGGACTCTGTTTTGGGCGCTGGAAAAGAAGTGTCATGTCAATTCTTGAAGCATTTTCATGGCTGAAAATCCCCATAGATATCAATGGAGAGCTCCAAAATTTCTTCCAAAACCCCGGCGCAGTGTTAGGCGAGGTTTTTGATGCTTTTTTGGTGGGGTTTTGCCTTGGCTATCTATTTGTATAGGAGTTCAAGAAAAAAAGCTGTTGAAAACCTGATCAAGTCTCGCCAAAACCTTGTCTGAAAAGTGCTGCATTGAGGAGCTTTTCAGATGAGATATAGATGCAGATTTGGTTGCTGAAAATTCAGCGTCTAAATCAGTCGTGTGAATATACCATAAACGATCTTTGATATAACAAAGTGAAGCCTTTTTCAGTGTTTTTTTTAAGAAACTTTCAACCCATTCCCTGTGATTTGCTTTCAATAATTTATTTGGCAGAAATTAAATTCTTTTTCATTGATATGGATAAAAGTTATGAGATAAGCATGTGTAGAAAACACAGGAGCAGTGCAGGAGTGTTTACTACATACTTAATGCCCTTTGCGGGTTTCTTTCATGGGAAAGCAGGTTGTGTTGGACGCACAGGGATATAACTTGTCTTCAATGAATCTTCAAAGTTTGCTTTGTCTGGACAGGAAAGGGTAAACAGCTTCTGATGAAGAACAAGGCTTGCTGGAAAGTAGTATGGAGAACTACACATGCTCTGAAGTGTTGCTTTCTGCAGAAATGATTTACTTGTGGACAATAGGTCACTTCATCAATCTGGACAGTTTCAGCAACAAACAGTTTATAGCATGATTTATGTGATCCTGGCAAATATGTTATTTCAGGCTGTTTACTAATCTGGTAGAAGCATACACTGCAGTGCACAGAAGGCCTGACTGCATGCTGTAGGCATAGAAGGGTTACATTTCTTTTTTGTTTTGCCAATACTAACAAAAGCATGTACAGTAGTAATTATCTATCACCCAGACCAATTCACATTCTTCTACATTTGTCTGACAATCTGGGACTAAATATGCATAGAGAACTGCAGAGATTATAAATCATGTTATTATATATATTATGTAGAATCAATGTTATAAAACCTTTAACAGAACACACCATGCTATAAAACAGCGCTGTTTATTACTACTGTGATTTGCCCTATTTATAATACACAAAATTTAGCAATTAACCAGGAAGGAAGATAAGTTGAAGTAAGTACATATGCCTAACTAAAGCCATAGGGGCCGCTAAGGGACACAATGGTTTAGGGGGCCCAATTAGGTGCAATAACATTGTACTTTTTTATACGGAATAACAAGTTTGTGACTTTTTGTTATCTAGCGCTTATATATTGCTTCTCTGATATACTGTATACTATTATTGCTACTTATTTTGTGTTTTGTTTCCTGTCATTAGGTATTGGGGGCCTCATCTCATTTTGCTATGGGGTCCTACTAATTCTAGTTACGTCCCTGAGTAAGCATATTGTATTACATGAACCGTACTGGACGTATAGATTGTGGCGTGGAAGTATGGATTTCTTTACACTTATCGCATAATGTAAATTTGTAATGATTTGTATTTAGTGGTGACATTTTCGGTTACAGTTTTACAATAAGTTCACTGCTTATAAAAATATTATTGAGATGCGGCTTATCCACCAAACTATTTTTCGTTATTGTTTTAGTACTTTTCAAAAAATACAATCATTCTCTATTTCGTAATCACATTTTCTGTGACAAATAACTTGTTTGTTCTTCCACCTATGAAGGTGCATTTTTTGCAGGCTGAAGTGTACTTTTTATTGATATCATTTTAGGATAATGCCTCTTTTTAATTACTTTTTGCTACAATTTTAAGGGGCTATGAAATGGTAAAAAAAACCCTCAATTTTGGCTTTTGGAATTTTCCTCTTCTACAGTGTTCAGCAAACAGGTTAAATTATATTACATTTTAATATATCTGACTTTTTTCGCATTTCTGGTCAAACAGGCAGATCTAATTCAATGTGATCTGTCTGAGCCTGAGGAGTCGTAATGGAACTAGATTTGCCTTTAGGGAAAACAATGTCCCTTATTTCTCAACTTATACCAGCAAAATAATAAAAAGTAATTAATGCTAATTATCAAACTATATAAAATTAAATTATATAAATTTCATAATAAATAAGAAAATGTTTTTATTTTTAAACTAGCAAAAGGAAGGTGATTTCAGCTATTAATAATTATGATTACATTTTTAAATTTAAAATTGTATTCATTTTTTTTACTTTAACTTTAAGTCCCTCTAGGGTTCTTGAGGCCCCGATCGCCTGTATACCCTTTTGCATTGCATACATGGTGGTTATGGAAGTCCTCATTAGGCTTTCAGATGCCATGTTAACTGAACGGCACCCCCCAATCTCACTACAGGGTGCCAATTTGAGTGAGGAAGATGCACAACACTATTTCTCATTCATTTAGATGCCACAGCCACGGCATCAATAAACTTATAAATATTGCCCCCCAAAAAAACATCTGGTTCCTAATTGCATATTACGCTACAATTTATAAATTATTTAACAATTTGTTGCAATTTGAACCATAAAAAAGTCTAGATTTATACATTTTTTGCAAATTAAATGAAAAACAACTGAAGCTTATTACAAAAACGCTCCCCTCTTTAAATTCAGAAACCCAGAAACACAGTAGAGAGTGACATCACTAGACCGACCACTGCTAGAGGCTGTTAGAGCAGAGAGTGGGGAATGGTAACAAGAGAAGCTTGTATACAAAAGCAGATGATAAGATTTGCTCCTAACTGAAGAGAAGCAAAATCAGAACAGCTATGTATTTGCTAATGGTCTTTAGTTACCTTTCCTACATGTTTAAAGCTAATCAATGAAATGGACTTACCCTTCTAAGTCTTCCTTGGGTATTTGACTACTATGTGGTGTTTGTATGTTCTTCTGCAATATAAACACTTATATTGCAGAATAGTGTTCTAATATGACTCTATTACACTTATTATCACACTTTTACGCTTATTACCATGCTTCTTTAGGTAGAGTATAATAGGAATACTAAGATAGCAGCCATGATAGCTGTCAACAGGTCCCTGGCGCCCATGACTATCATTCAGCACCTGGCGTTGACAAGCATGCATAGCTCTCAACATTCCTTTCCATGGGAGTTCCCAGAACAGTTACTGTAAGTAAATGAGCTTGGCTGCATTTTGAACTCCCATTATACTGTATGAAGAGCCACAAAAAAGCTCCCACCTATAGAAAAATGTGGGAAAATAAAGTTTTTGGTGTTGGCAACCTTTGTTTCGGGAAGGAAAAACCCTGATCATAATATTTATGTCATTTCCTAACAATATGCCATAAATGTCTGGGTTGGGAACACCACTAAAATTCATACTACATACAGGTTAATTACATCACCATTACCCACACTGCAAACATGCCAAATACATAGTAGACATATACCACTTACACACACCAGACACCTTCCATATACATCACTCACAGAAGGGGACACAACACACATATGTCACTTAAGGTATGTTCACACGGCGCTTGTTAAATACGTATTTGGGTACAGATTACATTGCAAAAAAAGGACCCCTGTAGGGTATTTAAAAATTTTAAAAGTGTGATTATTTTGACTTCAATTTAAAATATGTATCGTCATTCACTGGGCACATCCTGCAAAAAAAAAATTACTTGTGGACACATCAGCTTTACGCCATCATACATCCAATAGTCACTCACAAAACGACCCTTAAACTTCCCCTCTAATGTGTGGCCCATTTCTGAAAAGGCATACAAACCACTTAAAATCCCAATCCAATACCGTCAAATCCCCAAAGGGGGATTAAAAGGGGTAGTCCATTTCTTGATTGCTTTAACATGTAGGAAAGGAAAACAAAAGCCCATTAGCAAATAATAGCTGTTTGTTTTTGCTTTCTTCGTTAGGAGCAAACTTTCTCTGCTTTTTATCAAGTTCTCTTTTTTCCATTCCCACTTTGCTTTTAACCCCTCTAGCGTGGTGGTTAGTGATGTCACTCTCTATGTTTTTCTGGGTTTCGAATTTAAAGAGGGGAGCGTTTTTGTAATTTAAGCTTCATTTTGTTTTTCATTTAATTTGCAAAAAATGTATAAATTCTAGATTTTTTATGGTTCAAATTGCAACAAATTGTTAAAAAATTTTAAATTGTGCGTAAATGAAAAGGGAAAACCAGTTTTTTTTTGGGGGGGGCAATATTTATAAGTTATTGAGCCGGGGTGTGGCATCAAAATGAAGAAAAAATATTGTTGTGCATTTTCCTCACTAAAATTGGCACCTGTAGTGGATTGGGGGGGTGGTTCAGTTAACATGACATCTGAAAGCCTATGAGGATTTCCCAAAACCCACCAGGTTGCAATGAAAAGGGGGTATCAGGGATGGGCCCAAGAACCCAGGGGACTTAAAGTTAAGTAAAAAAAAATGAATACAATTTTAAAATTTTAAAAATGTAATCAAATTTTTTATTAATAGCTAAAATTCCCTTCCTTTGCTATTTTAAAAATAAAACATTTTCTTATTTATTATAAAAATTTTATAATTTTTTTTTTATTTTTGATAATTGCATTAATTACTTTTTATTATTTTGCTGTATAATTTGAAAAAAAGGGCATTGTTTTCCCAAAAGGAAATCTGTTCCATTATGAACTGGATGGGTGATGTTTCAACGAAGTGGAATTCTTTTTGAATTTCGGAAAATTTCGGTTCTGAACAAAGTCAAATTTTGGGGGTACTTAGGTGAAGAGTGTGTTTTTGTTGTAAAAATGGTGCGAGCACATGGGTATTTTGGGCAAAAAACTCTGGGGGGAGAAGGGCATAGCCTACATGACAGTGCGAGAGGGGAAGCCAATCAGGCCGGGGGGATTCTGTGCGTCACCACTATATAAGCCCGGGCGCGTGCCGGGAGTCAACTCCTCTACTGTGCTCATCGGGGAAGGTGCTCCGCGGCTGTGTTTACTAAAAGTTTTGTTTTTTATATACGTTTCTGTGGGGTGTCTCAGTTGTCCCAGGGAACTGTTCTCTTAAGTTTATTTCAAATTTTTTTTGGGGGTTTTTGGACTGAATCCAGTTGTGGTCCATCCCCGCTGCATATACATTCAATACCCAAGGGGGGATCTAACCCAGTTCTTTGTTTTCATTTAAAAAAAAAGGGGCGTTTTTACAATAAAAAATCCCCACTTCATTTTGGCTGCTCAAATTTTTGCGAATTTATATCCAGGGGTTAATTAAGCGTTGCTTTGCGGGGTGTGCTGACCCAAGAAAGTCTTTTTCAACGCCAAAATATATAAATTTTTCCGTGAAAATTTTACAAGAAAAAGGTTTTAATTATAACTGTATTTTTTTTTTGTTGTGGGTTAAAAACCGCATTTGTAACCGCTAAAAGTTTCTATTTTTGGGGTCAATTTTTGGCGAATTTACTCAGGGGTTAATTAAGTTTTGTTTTGCTGGTGTGTGCCCCAAAGAAACGTTTTTTCAAGCCAAAATATATAAATTTTTCCTGTACCCTAATTTCAAAAGCAAAGGTTTTTTACAATGTATCTTTGTTGTGTGGCGTAGAAAACGCAATTGAAAACACGCTAAAAAAGCTACTTTTTGGTGCGGCTCAATTCTTTGGCGAAATTTATTAAAGGGGTTTTAATTAAGGTTTTTTTGCTGGTGTGCGACCCAAGAAACCGTCTTTTTCAACGCCAAAATTATAAATTTTTCCTGTAGCCTTTCAAAGAAAGGTTAATTACAACTGTTTCTTTGTTGTGTGCTAGAAAAACCGAATTTGAAAAACCGCTCAAAGTACTATTTTGTGGGCTCAATTCTTTGGCGCAATTTCACCCAGGGTTAATTAAGTGTTGTTTTGCGGTGTGCTGACAAAAATAAACCGTCTTTTTCAACGCCAAAATATATATTTTTTTCCCTGTAGCCTAATTATGTCCGGGAAAATTAAGCCTGTTTGTGCTTTTAATTTAGTAAAAACACAGTGTTTTTAAAAGACACTAAAGTAAATTTTTCCGGCCCCATTTGTGGAGCAAAATTTTTTAAATCCAAGGGTTACCCAGCTTGTTATGGGTTCATTTGGAGTCAAAAAACGGGGTTTTTTTATATACAGATATATCTCAAACAGTGTCGTACATTTTAAAAAAGTATTTCAGCAGGGAGATGGCAGGCTCTGCACCTGCGAGTGGCAGTGGGGACAAAAAATTTCCCGGAAAAAGGCCCAGGCGCAGCCGCAAAGGGGAGTCGCGCAGGGGCATCGTGAGGGGCCAATTTTCCCCTGTATCTAGGGCCCGGGGTTGTTCAGAACCCCAAGGGGTTTTTGATTGATTTATAGGTCCCCTTCCCCCAGTGACATTGACAAACCCCCCCAAGAGTCGGTGGGAAACCCCAGACAAACCTTGTTGGCATGGCCCGGGACGGGTCAGCGGCCCTCACCTGTCCTCAGCCCTCCTCGTCCCATCCGGGTTCCCCCAGCCCGAATTATTGTGGTTGGGGTCAGTGCCCCTATATAGCGAGGATGAACAAATTTTAGGAGGGAGTCAGCAGCTATTGGCAGCGAAGAAATGGGGGCCCAAAATGCCCGCTTCTTGCAGTAGGCGGCAAAAATTAGATGTGGAGAGTGGCAGAGAGGTATGTTTTGAGAGGTCAGCCCGGCATACCCAAAACCGGTGTGGGACAGCGTGACGATGAAAAACAAATAGTTTATGTGTGCGACCGCACTTGGGGGCCGGGGGGGGCAAGGGGTCATAAACTCAAAAAGGGGTTTTATTGCGTTTTCCCCCCCAACAATTTTTTTACAATTTAACTTTATCCCCAACCCAGGGGGAAAAAACCCCCCCCGGTAAGAAATTAAGCACAGGGGTCAGCGAGCCGGCAGAGTATTCACTCAGTGGGGCGGGGTTTGGGGGTAAAATCCGATACTCGGCGGTTGGGGATTCTTTGTAAGACACGGAGGACCCAAAAGGGTATATGTAAAATTTTTGGGCAGAAAGTGAAGCGTGGCCGGGAGCTTAACGTTGGCCACGGCCCTGCTCGAATGCAGGGCACCATCCCCGGGGGCCTGGAAAAACGTGGCTCGTGTGGGGTCCATCCTGCCGCCGCAGCAACAGCAGCAGGAGCAGCGCCCCGTGGCCGCTGCCATTGCAGCCGTCAAGGCTCCACCACCTTGCAGGGAAGGAGTGTTTTCTTTGACTCATTCCCGTCCAGTGCTCCCGTTTCCCCGCTTTTATGGCGCCAGCAGTCGTCAGCGAGGCGATTGCAAAGAGACAACATATGCTCCCAAACCCTCCTAGGGCAGCATGCCCTGCTCCGTCCAAATTGTTGGGACTGCAGTCCCTCCCTTTCCCAAAAGGGGGATCTGCACCGTTCAGAAACTAATGGCTTGGCCGAGCCGAGATGGGGTTCCAAGCCGAAATTTTTTTCAAAAAGGCAGTACCAGCACTTATAAATTGTAAAAGAAGGTGGGGCAGTCCTTGAGCTTTCGGGTTTGTTCCAAAATGACGAGCGGGAGTCGGAGTGTAAATCGGTCAGGGCCAGTACTGTCCTTTTCGGCCCATGGGTGAATGTGCTTCCGCCCAGGCACACAAAAAAATTTGGGCAGGGACCCGCTTTCTCCTCCGTTTTCAAACTGTCACCTGGCCCAAAGTCGCCTCCTCCTCCTCCACCACAACCACCCCTTCAGCCTCCCAAAATACTGCTCCTCATACCATATGTTAGGGCACAGCGGGGGTCACGCAGTTCTCACCGGGTTGCCCCGGGAACGAAGTCCACGGGGGGGAACTGCTCCGCGTATGCAGCAAGAAATCGATGTGTGGCTTTCTCCGCGCAACTGAAAAACGGAACCATGTGCGGACAATGGGGGAAAATGGTGTCCGTGCTGCCCCCCCCCCAGGGGGATGGTCCATGCGCCCCGCATGGCGCACGTGTTCAATCTGGTTTGTGAAAAGGTTCTGAAGTCTTCCACCATCTTTGAACATTTGAAAAAGGCCAGGAAACTGTGATGCACTTTATCCATTGTACAAAGTCGGAAACACCCCCCTCGGTTGCCGGAGAAAGGGCCTCCCCCCCTACACTTGATATGGATGTTTTCCCCCCTGGAATTCAGCTGCACATGTTGGGCGACTGTTGAAAGAAAAAAAGGCCTTAACGATTTTTTGTGATCCAGGCAGACAGAAGTTTCATGTGTAACTTTGATGTCGCCAGTGGCAGCTCATGCGTGACACCCGCCGTTTGTTGAGGCTTTTGAGGGGTGAGTTATTTGTCAGTGCCGGATACGGGTGAATAATGTTTCCCCTGCTTCATGTCCTGGGAAAAAGATGTTGAAAAATCGTCCCGGGCGGGGATGGAGGTGGCGGGTGCATCTGTGGCCACATGAATCCGGTGGGGGCTGAAATGAAGTAGGAGGAGGAGGACATTGGAGCAGAAACATTGTCTGGTGAAATGGTGGATTTTTCCCAGGTGCAAGAGAGAGGGGCAGAGCGTGGGGAGGTGGATGGGTGAGGAAGATGAGGCAGATGACCCCAAAACACGTGGCAGTTTTTAAAATGGAAATAGAGGCAGGGGGGCCCTTGGATCACTTGTGCGATGGCCCGCAGCATGCTTTTTTGGCCCGGCTAGTGACAGCCGAATTTGTCAGCATCGGCAGGGGATGCTTCTGGCTCTCCCCCCTATTTGGGCCCCCGTACCGGTCCAAAATGGGAGCCTTTTTCCCGCTTTGAGAGGGAAGACAAACTCAAAAACTAAGGAAAAACTTCCGTAATCAGTTGGCCGCTGCCTTGTGCGGCATCGTCCCTCCTTGAAAGGTTGCCCGGGGGGGTTCTCAGCGCTCACGTACTACTGCCGGTGGGGGGGAAAGGTGGGGGGGGGTAGGAGCAGTACCAGCTCCATCAGTAGTAACCTAAGTCTGGATAAAATGATTAGCAGCTTCCTACACCCCCCTAGTGAGGAGGGCAGTCGCCAGCAGCAGCAGCAGCAGGACCTGGAGCAGTCCCTGAACCAACAGGTTGTGGCCTTCTTGGACAGCACTCTGCCACCTCAGTTAGAAGATCCGCTGGACTACTGGGCGGGCCAAACTGGATGTGTGGCCGCAATTGCCGAGTTTGCAGTGGAGAAGCTGTCCTGCCCGGCCAGTAGTGTGGCATCAGAGGGGGTGTTTCAGTGCGGCGGGGCCATCGTTACCCCAAGGAGAAACCGCTTGTCCGCGGGAAAGGGTGAACGACTGACCTTTGTCAAGATGAATCAGGCGTGGATCGGCCAGGTTTTCCCAAACACACCAATGCCTTAGGCGTCAGTCTGGGTTCAAACTACCTGCCTCAGCCACTATTCTGATGCCCTATATTATAACAGTAGCACGCTTGATATAAATTCTTCATTTTGCAAAGACATTTATTCAATATATCCATATAATTCCAGGTCAGATTTTAAATACTTTGACTGTGGTAGGAAAATTGAGCATAGGTTACTATGATTCAGCGGTCCGGTATTGGCTTCCATCGGACGGCTTTTCACTCGCTCGGAGTAGCAGAGGAGATGTTAGACAATTGACGAGCTCACACCGAACAGCAACGTTTCGAAGGGCACGCCTTCTTTTTCAAGCATGCGTAGTGAGACTATGCTTCTGTTTAAATACACATCGTTTTAAAAAACAATTTAAAAACATAAACACAACAACACACCGAAGATAACATATTAAAAAATGCTTTTAAGCTATATGTTTCATTAACTTAGGGGCTAAAGATTGCTCCTATTTAATCCAGTTAAGCTTCTCGTTTTTAGGAGTCGGGTTTTAAACCCCGTTTATCTCCTTACATTCCATACGCTCCAATACACACCAGCGGAGATCACTTACTCCGTGGTTAACTGCATTGAAGTGACGAGCTAGGGAAGTTTCTCCAAATTTGTTATCATTTTCTTTACTACTTTTTTGTTTAAAGGAACGAATCGCTGACTTATGTTCATTTAATCGTATACGGATTGCTCTTTTAGTTTGTCCTATATATACAAGACCGCACGGACACTTTATAAGGTAAACCACTTGAGTGGTATTGCATGTAAAAAAGCCGCGGAACTTAATTTCTGTACCATAAAGAAGATGGTTGATAAAAGATCCTTGTAACTGAGGAACAGTTGGTACATCCCAGACAGGGAAAAGTACCCTTCTTTTCTAATTTAATTGGTTTTTTATATTATATTTTCTAATATCTGAAAATACCAACTGTTCACTTATCGTCCGTCCTCTTTTAAACACAAATGTGGGTGGCTCTCTAAACATTGTACCATGTACTGGATCACTACTTAATACTTTCCAATATTTAGTGATGGTTTTTTTAATCATATGTGCATGTTGATCATAAGTGGAGATGAACATAATCTTATCCTGTTTAGATTTCAATTTGGATTTAAAAAATTCTTCTCTCCTCATTGAAGACACTGTCTCTGCTGTTTCCATTAGCTCTTTTTCACCTTATCCTCGCTGTCAAAATTTCTCTAAGATCTTGTTTTTACTCTCCTGCCACAAATCCTCATTAGAGCAAATGCAGTTAGCTCGTATTAATTCCCCTTTTAATATACATTTAAATGTAGTGGGATGATGAAAGCTCTGTCGGTGCAACAGATTGTTGCGATCGATTGCTTTGGAATACAGTCCAGTTTCCAGTTTAGATCCTCCTTTGGACACTTGAACATCAAGAGATTGACGAGTGTTTTTTTCCATCTGTGCTGTAAATTTAATAAGTTGATGTAAGCTATTAATGTATTCGACAAAATCCTCAAATTGGGTTTCTGTACCACGCCAGATAAGGAATACATCGTCCACATAGCGCCAGGGCCGCCAACAGAAATTTCAGGGCCCCATACAGCTGAAGCACCTGGGCCCCCCTGTAAACCCCGCCCCCAGAAACCCGATCGCCCCGCCCCCAGCAAAAAAAAACGGCCTCGAGGACAAAAAATGCGCCCATTTTACCACATAATACAGTGTGCAAAAAAGAACTATATTGTGTAGTACAATAGCAAGTGAGTCACACATATGTCTGTCTCACACATCATAGACACAGGGCTAAATAGCTCCGTCCATATCTCCCTCCACCCACATACAATATCCCCCTCCACCCACATACAATATCCCCTCCACCCACATACAATATCCCCCTCCACCCACATACAATATCCCCCTCCACCCGCATACAATATCCCCCTCCACCCGCATACAATATCCCCCACCACCCGCATACAATATCCCCCTCCACCCGCATACAATATCCCCCTCCACCCGCATACAATATCCCCTCCACCCGCATACAATATCCCCCTCCACCCTCATACAATATCCCCCTCCACCCACATACAATATCCCCCTCCACCCACATACAATATCCCCCTCCACCCACATACAATATCCCCCTCCACCCACATACAAAACCCCCACCACCCCAAACAAAACCCCCCCACCCCCATACAATATCCCCTCCACCCCCATACAATATCCCCCCC
>JAODAL010073417.1:0-14742 GCA_025379985.1 Phyllomedusa bahiana | reverse complement strand
AGATGTTCAGATGATAGATTATTTTTTTTATGGTACTACAACATAACGAAAACCCTACAAATTTGGTATCACCGGAATGTTAGCCTGCAGAATAAAAGATAGCTGTAATTTTTCCCAAAGGGGAACCCCTTTAAAAAAACCCCCACAAACATGGCACAAGTACGTTTTTCTGTTTCCCAGTATATTCTGTGGTACGGTCAATGATACTGTAAAAAAAGTACATTTTTCCCCCATAATAAAAGCCCTAATATTTTGGGAAAGGGCAAAGGAAAAAAAAAACATTATTTTTTTTAATTCGTCGGGGAAAAATGATCCATGAGGTGGTTAAATAGGGGGAGCTAAATTTTGCAGTCTTCTTGGTAGGCAGCACTCCTTGTCATAATGATTGGTGGGGTTCCCGGCACTTCTTGTGATGGGAAATCGTCTTTAGGCCTGATTCACACACAGCGTTTTGCACTGAATTTTTTGGAAAAAAAAACCTGAAATAGATATCCTAAAACCATTTTTTTTCCCGTTACATAAAAAGGTTTTTTTGGACTTTTTTGTAGCGTTTGACTTTTCTTTGTTTTTTTTTTTTTTTTGCAAAATGCAGCCTGCTGTGTGTATGGTGTTTATTTCTTACTTTTAAAAAAAAAGAAAAACAAATTTAAATTTTTCCCCCGAGAAGCCTTTTTAATTTTTTTCCCCAAAGCCCGTTATTCTTTTTCGGGGTAGTTTTTATTTGGGGTAGGGGCCCTTAGGCGGTATGGGCCGCTGTGGAGGTATAGGGCCAGCTGTAGGCAGGTTAGGGGGGCCGGGGGGGCCCTGTGGGCGGTTGGGGCCCGGCTGTAGGCAGGTATGGGCCCGGCTTTTTGGGCAGGTTTTGGGCCGCGGGTTTGGGGGGGAAGGTATAGGGCGGCTGAGCGGTATGGGGCCCCGGCCCCCTGTAGCGGGTATGGGCGGCTGTAGGCAGGTATGGGGCCCGGGGCTGTAGGCGGGTATGGGGGCGGCTGTAGGCAGGATAGGGCCGGCTGTGGCAGGTATAGGGCCGCTGTGGGCGGGTTTTGGGGCCAGCTGTAGGCGGTATGGGGCCAGTGTAGCAGGTTGGGCCAGCTGTGGGAGGTATGGGGCCCAGCTGTAGGCAGGTTAGGGCCGGGGCCGGTTGGGGGGGGAGGTTTAGGGTCGGTTTGTGGGCAGGTATGGGCCGCTGTAGGAGGTATGGGCGGTGTAGACAGGTTTTGGGCCGGTGTAGGCAGGTTAGGGCGGCTTAGGGGGTTAGGGCCAGTGTGGGCGGGTATAGGGCCAGGTGGCGGGTATAGGGCCGCTGTAGACGGTTTTGGGCCAGTGTGCAGTATAGGGCCAGCTGTAGGCGGTATAGGGCCAGTGTAGGGGGTTGGCCGCTGTAGACGGGTATGGGGCCCAGGTAACAATTTTAGGGCCGCTGTGACAGGTTGGGCCCAGCTGTGGGACAGGTATAGGGCAGCTGTGGGCAGGTTGGGCCCAGCTGTAGACGGGTATGGGGCCAGCTGTAGGAGGTATAGGGCCGGCTGTAGACGGTATGGGGCCCGGCTGTAGGCAGATGGGCGGCTGTAGGAGGTATAGGGCGGTGTGACAGGTATGGGTGGGGCTATAGGAGGTATAGGGCACTGTAGGCAGGTATGGGCCAGCTGTAGGCGGGTATAGGGCCAGTGTGAAGGTTTGGGCCAGCTGTGGCAGGTTGGGCCAGTGTAGGCAGGTATAGGGCGCTGTAGGCGGTATGGGCCCGCTGTGGCGGTATGGGGGGCTGTAGACAGGTATGGGCCGCTGTAGGAGTATAGGGGGCTGTAGGGGGGTATAGGGCCGGCGTAGCAGGTTGGGCGGCTGTAGACGGGTATGGCCGGCGTAGGCAGGTATGGGTCGGCGATAGGCAGGTATAGGGGGGGCTGTGGCAGGTATGGGGCCGGGTGTAAAAGGGTTCGGGCCGGTGTAGGCAGGTATAGGGCGGCTGTAGGAGGATGGGCCCCAGCTGTAGGCAGGTATGGGCCAGCTGTAGACAGGTATAGGGCGGTGTAGGAGGTTGGGGCCCGGCGTAGGCAGGTATAGGGCCGGCTGTAGGCGGTATGGGCGGCTTAGCGGTATAGGGGGCTGGGCGGTATAGGGCCGGCTGTAGGGGTATAGGGCCGTGAGGGGTATGGGGCCGCTGTAGGCAGCTATAGGGCCAGCTGTAGGCGGGTATGGGGGCAGCTGTAGGCAGGTATGGGGCCCAGCTGTAGACGGGATAGGGCCAGTGTAGGGGGTATGGGGCCAGCTGGCAGGTATGGGCAGTTTGTGGGCCCCGGGGTATGGGGCCCAGCTGTAGGAGGTTTTGGGCCCAGCTGTAGACAGGTATGGGCCCAGTGTAGGCGGGTATAGGGGGGGGCTGTGGGCAGGTAAGGGGGTGTAGACAGGTATGGGGCCCCGGCTGTAGAAGGTATAGGGTTGGCTTTTGGAGGTATGGGGCCCGGCTGTAGGCAGGTATGGGCCGCTGTAGGAGGTATGGGCCAGTGTGACGGGTATGGGGCCCAGCTGTAAGAGGTATGGGCCAGCTGTAGGCGGTATGGGGCCGCTGGAGACCGGTATAGGGCCAGCTGTAGGCGGGTATGGGGCCAGCTGTAGGCTGGGATAGGGCCAGCTGTAGACAGGATGGGCCGCTTAGGCAGGTATGGGGCCCAGCTGTAGGCGGGTAGGGGGCCCAGCGTAGAAAGGTAAGGGCCGTGAGAAGGTATAGGGCCAGCTGTGAGGTTTTTAGGGCCGCTGTGGGCGGTTTGGGGGGGTTGGCAGGTATAGGGCCGGGCTGTAGGCGGTTAGGGCCGGCTGTAGGCGGGTATGGGCCCCAGCTGTAGGCAGGTATGGGGCCGGCGTAGACGGTATGGGCCCGGTTTTAGCAGGTATGGGTGGCAAAGGGCGGGTTTTTGGGCCCGCGTGGAGGTATGGGCCGGCTGTGGGGCGTATGGGGCCCGGGTAGAAGGTTGGGGCCCAGCTGTAGGAGGTATAGGGCCAGCGTGACGGTTAGGGCCAGCTGTAGAAAGGTTAGGGCAGCTGTAGGCGGTATAGGGCCAGCTGTGACGGTATGGGCCAGCTGTGGCGAAAAACTTACCTGGTCCCCTGCTCCGTCTCCCGCGCCCGCCCCCTCCTCGCGACGGCCCCCGCGCGCTCATCCTGGAAAGGCGGTGGTCTTTAGGCCCCGTCTCTTCTTTTGGGGTTCGCTTTTTATTGGCACCTCCCTTTTGAACCGCTACGTCTTACTATGGGGGTGTTTACTTCGGGGGTGTCTTTTGGGGAAAAAGGGTAGAAGATAATATATTACTTTCATTTTACCGCGGGGTATCGCCCCCAAAAAAAATTTAAATTCCCCTTTTTTTCGGGCGTTTTATGAAAGGGGGAAAAATGGGTTTTTCAAAAAAGGTGCTATGATTTTACCATATTTGCAATGCAAATACGCCGTGTGAACATACCCTAAGAGAGGGAGACTGAAGACATGTCAAGTCCAGTTACTCACAGCATGATGGATATCTATTTTGACAGCTCTGTCAGGCTCCGTCCACATGATGAGTATTTCTAGGCAGATTCCTAGAAAATGTGCGTTGTAGTTTATACTGTGTGTACTTTGTTAGTCGGTTTTTAAGAGTTAAAAAACTTAGTACATGTTCATTCTTCCCTTGTCTTCTACATGAACAATGTACTATTGAGGTCAATGGGACGGCTATAAACCTTGTGTACAACATGTCCAAAACCCCAAACACATAAATGGGACTCATTTTCTGACTATTAATCTGCTTGAAAAAACACAACCTTAATCCACGTTGTCCAACACGGTTTTCAACGGTAGAATCCAATGAGTAATTTTTACTCTTCATCTGGACCTTACCCTTATGTTTTTCGGACCGTCGCCAGTCTGAAAAACCGGCAGGTGGAAAATCCGTGCAGAAACCGCTGCACGGATTTTCCATTAAGGTCTGTGTAAAAGTTTGTCAGCCGGCTTGCAGACGGTTTTCAAAACCGGAGACCAGCTGAAAAACCGGCTGAAAAACAAAGCTGTGGGGACAAGGCTTTAGACTTCCTGCTTATGAGCTGGGAGAGTCCACTGTGAAGGGGGAAGCCTATAAGTCTGCAGCATGTGAACACTGGGGAGATGTGTGCTGTTATCTTCATGCTGGATGTTATTACACTAGTAGCAATGTAATATGGATGCCTGTGTGCTATGGAGGAGGAGGCTGGAAGCAGTAACAACAGGTAAACCCTGTCATAGCTATCTCCTTAATATGCTGTTCCCTCAGTGTATGTATAGTAAGAGACTCAGATTAACTCTATACAAACATCTATGTCCTCAGCTCCCCCTGTACAGTTGGTATCTCCCAGAAAAATAATTTTACCAGATTGTGACCTCTCTGTGACAAAATGAAAGTAAAACCTTTTTTTCCCTGCAATACTGAAGAAATCTTCTGATTTGCTAATGACATGCGTTTAAGAAATATATTTCCATCTACTATACATTTTTGCGTGTTTGTGTGGTGGTGATAGACGCTCTTTAAGTCTTTAAGTTACAGAGAAGCCAGTGAAGCGAATAGTAAGAAAAGAGCACGTGTTTTAAATACTACAAAATCAAATTCACTGCCATAAAAACACTACAGAAATGCCTAAAGTTCAAGCTGTTGAAGGTGTTTTCCAATAATTTTAAAAGCTCCCCTGCTGCCCCGCTCTGCACTAAAACAGAAAATTACCTCATACTCACCTCTCCCATTAGCACCGTTCCAGTGCTGCCAGAGCTCGTGTGTCCATCACTGATGAAAGGGCTATACAATACATGGAAATCCCTAAAAGAAGCATTTATGCTATCTATATACATGAAAAAAACTTTGAGATTCTTAGTTCACACGTTTTGATCAAAAGATGCTTATTCTACCACCGGCTTACAACGGGATCTCAAGGCGAGTGGTCCTACTCTATCTTTACCTCATTAGAGCCACATTCTAACTTCTCATTGGGCCAACCGACCTCCATAATCCAGAGAGAAAAATAAAAACAGGCACCAACCTTGCACGCATACTGCACGGATATAAAAAGCTGTGGAGGTAGGCGGGGTGCGAGAAACCAAAATGGAGGCATCCCATCCTCCCGCTATAAAATAAAAGCAATATGTGCCAAACACAACGTATAGTTCTGCACAAAAAAACATTTCTGAAAGTATGCGTGCAAGGTTGGTGCCTGTTTTTATTTTGAACGTGATATCATCAGTGAGGGACACTGGAGCTCTGGCAGAGCTGGAACAGTGGTAATGGGAGAGGTGAGTATGGGGTAATTTTCTATGTTAGTACAGAAACGTTTTTAAAAATCGTGGGGAATCCCTTTAACAATGAAGAAATAGTGTGTGACGGAGGCACATTTATTAGCCAGATGTACTCCGTCCACCTGCATGGGGAAGTGGCTGCTCCCATTTTGGTTTGTGAACTCCGCCCACCTGCATGGGGAAGTGGCTGCTCCCATCTTGGTTTGTGCACAACGCCCACCTGCATGGGGAAGTGGCTGCTCCCATCTTGGTTTGTGCACTCTGCCCACCTGCATGGGGAAGTGGCTGCTCCCATCTTGGTTTGTGCACTCCGCCCACCTGCATGGGGAAGTGTCTGGCTCCCATCTTGGTTTATTCACTCCGCCAATCTGCATGGAGAAGTGGCTGGCTCCCATCTTGGTTTGTTCACTCCGCCCACCTGCATGGGGAAGTGTCTGGCTCCCATCTTGTTTTGTGCACTCCGCCCACCTGCATGGAGAAGTGGCTGGCTCCCATCTTGGTTTGGGAACTCCGCCCACCTGCATGGGGAAGTGTCTGGCTCCCATCTTGGTTTGTTCACTCCGCCTACCTGCATGGGGAAGTGGCTGCTCCCATCTTGGTTTGGGAACTCCGCCCACCTGCATGGGGAAGTGGCTGGCTCCCATCTTGTTTTGTGCACAACGCCCACCTGCATGGGGAAGTGGCTGCTCCCATCTTGGTTTGGGAACTCCGCCCACCTGCATGGGGAAGTGTCTGGCTCCCATCTTGGTTTGTGCACTCCGCCCACCTGCATGGGGAAGTGTCTGGCTCCCATCTTGTTTTGTGCACTCCGCCCACCTGCATGGAGAAGTGGCTGGCTCCCATCTTGGTTTTGGGAACTCCGCCCCCTGCATGGGGAAGTGTCTGGTCCCATCTTGTTTTTGCACTCGCCCACCTGCACATATTTTTTAATTCAGTTTCAGGTGTAGCTGGAATCTTCTCTCCCTGATGTGGAGGTCTGAACAGATACCAAGAGAGGTGACATTAGTGTAGGTTCCCACCTAAATTAAGTTTTGCTCAAAAATGTACACTAAGAACCTATGCTTTTCCAAAAAAATCTTATGTCCTCTTTGACAGTTTTTTTTTAGTGCTTATAGAGCTGCTGATATAGTGTTTGAAATAATTAATAACCAATGATCCTTTATCAGCACAAGCATCAGAGCCTCACCGCTATTGTATACATTAGTATCATATTCACAGGTATGTTTCATAATAGCACAATAAGGACCATATGACTACTATACAAGTCAGAGGACGGCCAGTAACGTGTCAAAATGACGCACACTATAATAGTGTAAGAAACTGAGTTTTTCAGGATTGTGGCCATTGTCTTCTAGTGTTTAGCACTTTAGACGTCGGACCCTCAGTTATCCTGTGATTCCTGTGGTTGACACCCGGAGGCAGGTCAGCTGTGAGAGAAGTATAAAACACAGTAAAAAATTAGTGAATCTCCATAATGAACCGAAGGAAATTACTGTATAAAAAACAGCAGCTTATAGATATAATTCACCGTGGGACAATCACCAATTATAATAATGTCACTGGCCCACATTTACTAATTTTTTTACACCAGAAACATGTTCTAAAGCATCCAAAAAGTGTTGCATCTGACAAAAAAAAGCCCCAAAAAATCAGACAAGCAAAAAAAGGGAAAATTAATAGTCAAAAAAAGCTCGACAACTCTAAAGATCCGCCAAATTTTCCATAAAACAGCATAAACCACTGTCATAATTCCAAAAAGATTGAAACCCCTCCGGGCACCAAAAATTGTAAATAAAAGCATACCTTTTTTTTAAAAAACACATTTAAAAATGCCGGGGTCCCCATATTTCTGACGCTTTTCAAGCCTAAACGCGCTTACTTCCAAAAACGCATCAGAAAGTAAAAACCTGGACATTTTTAAAATAAAGGATTTTTTTTTAAATTTACAATTTTCTGGTCCCAGGGTTTCAACCTTTTTGAATTTATACATGTTTTTACCCTTGCCCGATTTTTTCTTCCTTTGGCATTATTTGGACTTTTGAGGTTTTTTTCCCCCCGAAAATTTTGAAAAACTGTCCCACTTGTGCCCTGTGAAAAAACCCGGCACAAGTTTACAGGTTAAATTTTAGACAGCATTAGTAAATGGGGGGCCATGTTTTTTCCATTTTTTCCCGTACATCAATAGGGAAGGGAAAAAAAAACAACTTAACTTATAGACTCCTTCCCCCCGGCCTATTGCCACAGTAACTCATTTTTTAATTCCTGGAAAAAAAAATCGTCTTCAAAAGGAGAGATGAAAAAAATTACGCTCATTTGGGGAACAGATTAAAGTTCTGCCCCTAGTCATGGAGAGAGGAGGGGGAGCAGGAAACAGCTTGCCAAAAGGCACAAACACACAAGATGCCCGCTGCTTCTGGATGACGCTCTACTTCGGATTTACAGCAGCATTTCTAATGCTTCTGTATAATGGCCTCCCGGCCCCAAAGGCTTTCGGAAAGACTAGTGCATCTCAAAATTAGAATATATTTTAAAATTTAAGGGGTTTTTTCCAGGACGATCTTTTTATTTTTATTTGGGGTCAAAAAATTATTTTATTAAACCCCATGTAAATTCATACTGTAATTATTTTATAAACAGGGGTTTCCCTCTATTTGACAAACAAATTTGGATAAAAAATTATCTTTTTCAGTAATTTCCCCTTTTTTTTTTCCCTTTTGGGTACTGGGAGAGAGTAAAAAAGGGGTTCCTTGTACAAGGGGCCGCGATAAGTCTTCGGCTTTTTTTTGTTTCTTTTTTTGTTTTTTTTGAGTTTAAAGGAAAGGGGTTTACATCACTGAAAGCCTTACCCTGTCTATATATTTTTTCCCAAAATTTTGTGTTTTTTAGTTTTTTTTTAAATGGATCTGGGCACCGGGGAAAAAAAAATGGCGGATCAAAAACGGGGGAAAATTCAAGGAAGTGAAGAAAAGGGGAATTTAATAAAAAAGCCCTTTTTCGGCAAGGGAAACCCCGAAAAAGGATTTTCATGGTAAAATTTTGCCCGCAGACTTTTGGGGGGGATCAAGGGCCCCCTTCCCATATTTCCCGGGGTAAAAAAGGGGTTTGAAAAAAATTTAAAAAACGGGCCACTTCAGCACCAATGAGAAAAACGCCCGGGACGCCCCAAAAGAGGGTTTTTGGGCCCCGAATTTCGTTTCTGTGCAAAAACCTTTCAAACGGAAAATCGGCAAATTTTTCAGTTTAAATGAAATTACAGATGTCAAGGGGTTTTTCCTTGTGAAACGTTTTTTGGTTTTATTATCCAGGGGAACATTTAAAACCTTGAAGAAGCGTCGCAAAGTTTTTTCCCAAATTTTTGACAAAGATCAGAAAAGCAGGGCGAGTGAAAACTTAAGGGGTTTTTCTCACTACGGGGACCCGTGTTTTTTATTTTAAAAGATTTTGGCAAAAAAAAGCCCCACTTTGCAAAAATGAGCCCCTTTAAAAATTTGGTCCAAACCTATTCTAGAATCCCCCCCTTGGGGTTATAAATTGCATCGGTTTTTTTCCGGGGTCGCTAAAAACCTAAAGCCCAAATAAAAAAGGGGAAAAAAAAAACAGTCGGGCTTTTCCTTTTAAGCCGGCGGGGACCACCCAAATGGCGCCGTCCCCCCTTGCTCCACCCTGCATGGGCCCCATAGAAAAATAATCCAAAACGAAAAAAAGGGAAAACGACACAGAGGGGCCCAGAATATACAAAATCAAAATTTTTTTTTGGAAATAAAAGCTCAAACCCCAAATGGAGGCTTTGAAAAAAAGAGCAAATAGAAAAAAGAAACCTTGGTGCAAACTAACCCCTTTTCGGGCATGTCCACCCCTTTAGCCCCCTTGGGGCAAGGTAAAAATGACAAGTGTGCCATAATATACACAAAACTTTATGCAAAAACAAAAAAAGAACAATTAACAAAAATTGTTAAAATTTCCCCTTGTCCATGCCCCGGGAAATAACCCCGAAAACATACGTGAAAAATGGGGAAGTAAACCGAAAATGGTTCACATAAAACCGGGAAACGTGATGTGCGCGGGCCGGGGAAAAAAATTGGCAGGGCCCAAAGGAATAAAACTTCTAAAGCTGGTAAGGAAAAAAAAATCCGGAAACACATATGAAAAAAAAAAATTGCCTGGATAAATATTTTGGTAAAATTTAAAAAATGCCACACCCCGGGGAAAACACTGGGGAAACCCAATCCCAAAACAGTTAAAATTTCCTTAAACAGTGGGGGTAATTAAAAAAAGAGGGCCTCTTAGAAAAATGGAAAACCCCCCCAAACAATACAAAAAACCCCCAAACAAAAAAAAACGGCCCCCAAAAAAAAAGCCCAAACCAAAACAAAAAAAAAACCCAAAAGCGCACAAAAAAAAAACACAGACACCCCCCCCATCCCCCAAACCAAAAAAAGGGAATAAAACAAAAACAACAAACCCCGAAAAAAACAGACGACAAAAAAACCCAAAATTTGGGGTTTTGGTTAAAGGGGCCCAAAAACGTTTTAAAAACGAAAGGCTTTATTATAAATGAAATATAATAAATGACTAATATAAAAAAATTGAATGAAAAATTGCTGAAACTGTTAATAAACAAAAAATTTTAAAAGGCATACCCTAAAAAACCATACATGTAAAAAATTTCCCCATGTCTATAAAAAAAAACAAAAACCACACATAAAAATAAAGTGGGGAAAAAGAAATGAAGAGGAGGACACAAATAGGGGGAAAACAGCCCCTCCCTTTTTTAAATTTTAAAACCCGTTTTGGGACCCAAAAGTTTTTAAAAAAATTTTATCCAAAGCTTCTCTACCCCTTAAATTTCCTTTCTAAGTTTCCCCCTTTTTTTTTTTAAAAACCCCTTTCAATCCCAAAAATGATTTTGGGGTGCACTGGTCCCCCAAACCATGACACTCTAAAAAATTTTTAGTACCTTTGGGAATTTTGGAAACATTTTCCGCCTTAATGAACTAGAAGTAAAAATTGGAACTTACAAAAAAAAAAAAAAAAAAAAAAAGGGGAACAGACAAAGGAGGTTAAAGGCTGGTACAAGTAAAACAAACGGAGAAACCCTCTGTAGAAAAACCAATTTTTTTGAAAAAGGGAATAATGTATCCAGATTTGAAATAGGTTTTCCCTGGGATAGTTTTAAAAAAAATAATGTGATCAAATTAAGTTTACATTACAAAAAAGGGGGAAACATCCCTGGATAGTGCCTTTTTAAACCAAAAAACCCCGGGATTGGACCCCCAATGAAAAAATTAAATTTTTTAAAGGGTTTTTTTTTAATTTTTTTTTTTCTTTTTGTTTAAACCCAATTTTTAAAACCAAAAAAGGGTTTAACTTTGCACATAAAAGGGAAGGAAAACCCTAGAACCCCGCCTTTGTTTGAAAAAAGAGGGCGTTGACCCCTTAAAAATTTTGGTTTCTTGCGGCGTTCCCCCGGCCGGTTGTCCATGTGCTCCTCTCTAATGATCGCTTCTAAGCTTTAAAGGTTTTTACCTATTTGTCTGGCAACATACGCTACTAGTCTGCCATGACGTACAAATGCAATCTTTTAACTAAAAACGTTTTAAGAAAGCTATTGTTTTATAATAAAGAAAATTTTGTTTTCCCAAAGAAATAGGGTCCACAAATCTTGTGTATTATGGCACACTTGTCATTTTCCCCTTGCTACGAATAAGGGCGGGAATGCCCGAAACGCGTTAGTTTTGCACCAAGGTTCTTTTTTCTATTTGCTCTTTAATCATGCCTCCTTTTGGTTTTTTAGCTTTGATGCAAAAATTTTGTTTTTATACAATTGGCCCATCTGTGTGCGCTGTCCGTTTCACGTTTATGGTGATCGCTATAGCTACAGCCTTTTTAATCTCTCCTGATAGGCTCCCAGTACTGGTTGCTTAGTACAGACATGGCTTTACTGACCGTAAAAACCAGTGAGCACGCCCCTAAATTAAAAAGTGAAACCAAAAAACGGGACTGGGTTTTTGGAATCAATGTAGTAAACAACCCCTTTAAGAATTCCCGGATTACTGGTATAGGATGAGACCTTGATTTATTTTATATCTTGAAAGCAAGGAACTTTCAAAAGAGGGGAGGCACAGGGGTTCTCCTCGTCCAAATAGTTCGGGGTCAAAAATAGCCACTATGTGATGGCGTCTTGTTCTGGGATAAGGGGGGCGGCTGCTGGTGGACTCCCTTCAAATGGTTCCCCCATAAAAGCAAGGTATTACATTGAACTTTTGGACCAACTGAAGGGCCCAAAAGGCGGGGAAAAAGCTGTCCAAAGGAATTTTGTTCCGAAGACAACCTTCCGCTACACTTCATAGCGCCACGGAAAACTGTGGAGTAGGTTTCCCAGCGGTTGACCACACACCTTATTCACCAGATCTAGTTCCCCCGACTTCATCTTTTTCCCAAAAACCTGAAAACCTCGGGGTACCAAATTTCACACCTTTTTGATCCCATGGCTGCTAAGGATGACGGGTTTTTAGGCACAACCGAAATCCTTCTTTTTGCAAGGCTTACAAAAACTTGGAATACCATGTAAAAATGGTTTTGGGAACATCAGTGGAGAGTGGTGAATAAATGAAATTTTCATCTTCCTATCTCGTTTTTTTGGGTAAAAGCCAAAGACTTACAGCAGCCCCCGTTTTGTCATACAGACAACTTAGTTAACCAGCTCCCTTGCCCTTTCCAGCAGCTGCTTGATAAAACTTGAATTCATGAAGTTTGTTTGTGTGTTTGTGCCTTTCTTGGGAGCTGCTTCTGCTCCCCCTCCCCTCTCCATAGCATATATGGGCAAAATTTATCAAGTCTGAATATAGCTTGGGGATAGTCGAAGTCCCAAAAAAATGAATGGGGGGGAAAAATTTCGCACGTCCAGCCATTTCCTTCACTTAGAGGCCATCAGTTGTAGTGCCGGCCTCAAAGCGCATGCTACAGAAGGGGCCCCCTTTTAGGAAGCATAATGATAGTGGTTAGAGTCCCGTTTCATGATTTTTCCCTTTCACAGAACAAAAAAGAGCCCAGGAAAAACTGACAATTACAGATGGGGCCCGCAGGAGAGAAAGGGGGAAAATCCCGATACAAAAATTATATAAAGGTTGGGGAAAAATGTTGTTCCTCAAGTACCACACGAAGCAGAAAAGTGAAGTACCGGAATCGACAGGTACGTTTAGTTTGTTGTTTTTTATTGACAGCCCCTTTTGACCCGGTGATTTTGTCATGGGGATGGGGTGGGGAGTCGGGAGACAGAGGGAGTCCCCCCCCAACTGGCTACCCTGTAATCCGAGTCGCTTTTGATTTTGGCATTAATTGGCAAACAGCTGCCCCTCTGAAAACCTTATGTGGATGATGCTGAGAACATAGTTATCGACTGCTCACTCCCCCATGTCCTAAATTAGTTTGTCCTTTGTGCTGGTTCTGTTTTTTCCCTTTTTTTTGGATGGATGTCATATATTGGAGGTTGCAGGGTAGCTGGGTGTTGTCATAGTAAAATTTTTATACTTAGCTTTATATTGTACCTATTAACAAATTAGTATTTCGTGACCACCCCGGTGATCCCCCAATTTTCTTCTTTCAGAGCTAACTTGAAACCCGAGGCCCTATACAAAAAGGAAATTTTCCCCCCAGCTGCCCTGTCTTTACCAATTTCTGGTGTCTCTTATGAGCGAAGGGCTTTTTGGGGGGCCCCCCAGGGTGCAGGGCCCATAGCAACTGCTACCCCTGCCCCCCCCGTAGCACGCCCCCGATTTTCTATCATTCTTCACCTGACCCTTCAGCCCTTCACAGGCCGTATACCAGCAATACACATCTCCCCAGGACAGGGGAGTGAGCGGGGGCGTTTGAGGTAAGTTTTTTTTTCTTTTATTTTTCATCATACTGACAACTAAAGAGCTTTTTTAAAATCATGGAGCACCCCTTTTAAAAAATTAAAATTTTTATACAAAAATTGTAGAATAATTTCATACTCCAGGGGTAGACTCATATAACAGCAATCCTTTGTCATTAGGAGTCATTGTTCTCTTAATGGTGTCTCTCGTGCATGACTTCTATTCCTGGCCCCTTATTGTTGGGGGGTGAAAAAAAGATGGACTGTAAGGAGTTGTCAAGCCGCTTTTCAGCTTAGGGCCCCCGGGCGGGTTGCAGTGGGCCCGCCAAATGACATCACACTAGGCCATGCTCAGCCACCCCAAGACACCAAAATTATCACCCCCTTATGTGTTCAAGGTAGCCTAAAGACTGATTTTGCGGGGAGGAAGCCTTTGGCCCCTTTCAGCGTTTTTTAACTTTTGCAATCCTAAAATCCACAAACATTAAATAAGCAAAAGGCCAAACAAGGGATCCAGGGTTTTTTTTGTATACCGGGACATATATAGACCACCTTGGGCCCCTTTATTATGGGGCCCCCGGGCAATTGCTGAGTGTGCCCAAAAGGAAAAGATATTGTGGGGAAACCCCAAAAAAGTATTTATCATATCAACATGCAAAAACTTTGGATTCTCGGTTCACATATTTTGACAAAGATGTTTAAGCTGCCCACGGACTTCAACGTGATTCAAAAGGGCAGTCCTTCCCATTTTTATCTCTCAATAGAGCTCCGGCCCTCACTGGGGCAACAGACCTCTTTTTCCGAGAGAAAAAAAAAAAAAACACCCTACTGCAGGCTGCATTCTTAAAAGACGCCTTGTAGGGGGCGGGTGCGAAAGCCAAAATGGAGGCACCCTTTCCTCCCATAAGGTTAAAAAAACAATAACACCCCAAAATAAGTTGGTTTGCCCCAAAAAACATTTCCAAAAAACGTATGCAAACCCGGGTGCCACGACGGGGGGCGGGGACACTATATATATACAGTACACACGCACACCACGCCAGCGGCACATTACTGCAAAAAAAGGGCAATACATTTGGAAATCCCTAAAGAAGATTTTTGCTACCTATCATACAGCAAAAACTTTAATTCTCGGTTCACATATTTTGATCAAAATGTTTAAGCTGCCCACGACTTTCAACTGTCTCAAAAAGGGGAGTCCATCTATCTTTTTTCTCTCAATAACTCCAGGCCCTCACGGGTCAAACAGACCTCCTTTATCAGAAAAAAAAATAAAAAAAAACACCCCCCCTCAGGCTGCACTTCTTAGACACCTGTGAGAGTGGGGGGGCAAAAAGCCAAATTTGGGGGCACCCTTTCCTCCCCCTATAGGTTAAAATCAAAAATACACCAAATAAAACTATGGTTTTGACAAAAACATTTTTGAAAAAAGATGCAAACCTGGGTGCCACTGACAGGGGTTGCGGCACACATTATTATAACATGTACACAGACACCACTGCCAGCGGCACATTACTGCAAAAAGGGGCAATAATATGGAAAAAACCCTAAAGAAGCATTTTTTGCTATCTATCAACCAGAAAAAAAAACTTTGAGTTCCGGA
>JAODAL010073416.1:0-14743 GCA_025379985.1 Phyllomedusa bahiana | reverse complement strand
TAGTGACCTATGTCAGGGGTGGGCGGAGTCGGGCCCCATTTGGTAGATACGTAAAAGGGACCGTCTCACAAATATAAAAAAAGGGGGAAAGTTAGTTCAATGGGGGCAAGGTAAGGGGAATTGGTCTTGCCAGTGCACGCCCCCATATTTTTTACCCTATCAATGAGGAGTTTAATTTTGAAAAGTTTTTTGGATAAAATGGGCAGGCAAAGCGTTCCCACGGGGGGAAAAGATTTTTTCCCCCATACAAACAGAGGTAGCAGTTTCTTGTCAGTAACTGCTTTGTTATGGTTT
This sequence comes from Phyllomedusa bahiana, assembly GCA_025379985.1. Classification (NCBI taxonomy): domain Eukaryota; kingdom Metazoa; phylum Chordata; class Amphibia; order Anura; family Hylidae; genus Phyllomedusa; species Phyllomedusa bahiana. The sequence continues at coordinate 14,449 of JAODAL010073416.1, read as the reverse complement.
TTTTTCTTGTATGCTAAAATTTCCCAAACCTGTTCTCACATTCCTAAAAGTCAGGTATTTTCGGGCTGATTCCCAAAAAAGTGAATATCTCTGTTTTGAGACCCATGAAGATTTCCCAAGAAAAGCGGACCACATAATCCGCTCTTTTGAATGGTCTCTGGGGCCAAAAAATTCCCGCCTGTATCAGTGGGGCCATGAAGCTGAAAATATGAAATAAATGCTCCATCTATTCAAAGTCAGCTCTCTTTTCCTTTCCTCTCCAAACCCTAAACCGAAAACCGCCCAGTGGAAATAACCGCTTTTCCTGGCTCCAAATAATGGGCTCGGGGAATGGAAATCCGACCCCCGTTTTTTGCACATCCAGAAATTTGAAAATCCTTTTGGTTTTTGGGTTTGGGTTTTTTCAAATTGTTTGTGCAGACATAGCATAACACTCTACAGGCATCCAAAGATCCCCCTCGGGGTGGGGTTAAAAAGCATACAAAAAGTCAGCCCCGGGGAGCCTTCATTAGGTCCTTGACAAAAAAGTAGCCCCATGGGCTCCCTGTGCATTTGGAGGGGGGAACCCTCTTCCCTCAAAATGACTTGCATGCCAAAGGTCACTTCCACGTGGGATTAAGGGGGGTTTAAAAAGGGTTGGGGTTGGGGGTATGTCCCCCTTTTGCTTAGAGCAGGGCCTTGCGTTGTCAGACACCTGAGCACCTCCTCATCCACAGAGGGCACTGAGCCCCTCATTTTTCGCCGACAAAAGCCGTTTGTGGCCTTTTAAAGGGGGTTTTGATGTTTTGACGGTGTAAGAGGTGTGGCTTGATGTCAAGGCTGTGGAGTCGGAGTCGGTGCCTATTTTGAAGGAGTCTGAGTCGTCATAAAATGGACCGACTCCCAAAATATATAATTAATTGGTACAGTTAGTTCGATGCAGTGCAAAGAGCAAGAGGAATTGGGTCCGGCCAGTGCTGCTGCTTCCATATCTTCAGCCTTATCACATGAGGAGTGTAATTGATAACATGGAGCAGGCAAATCTCTGCCCCAGAGGAAAAGATTCCGCTCCCATGGCAAACAAATTTCAGCTAAATTTTTCACCTGCTTTCAAAGAAGTAGAAGAGTTCAACCATTCTTGAAAACTGACTGTGGCTGAGGCTGTTCCTTTATACCCTGACATTGTTAAAGATGTTGCCCCTGTGGTCACTGCTTTGCCCCCAACCCAAGTTAGTGTAGAGAGGCCATTCTCTATCCTGGAAATAATGGGATCAGATGTGAGGTCATGTATGCAGGATCTGATGGAGGCAATACTATTTCTCAGAAAAGTAGCCAAAAAAGAAAAAAGACAAGGGGGCGCACAATAGTGAAATAAGTCTCAAATATATTAATCAAAAAGGTGGAGATTCTCACCTGAAGTGGTTGTGCTCGTATTGTAGAGGCACAACAATCATAAACATGTATGGGATTTAATCCTTCTCTCAGCAGCCACGGTTCTTTCCAGCGATCCTAGACTGCTGGATAGGAAGCATGCAACAAACAAAAATGGCGAACCGGCCCCTGTGGATTATAAGTAAATGTCAATGATGAAGGCTGGTATATAGAAAACTTCTGAATTTTATTTCTAAAACAGCAAGGATATTATCCTAAACTGATTAAAAACATACATAGACCTAACGAGTTTCGCGCTCCAACTTAGCACTTCATCAGAGGTAATATAAAACTTTTTTCCACATCTCATTTATAACACAAAGTATGTCCCAATAGGTTCTTAATTACATCAATCACTTCATTAACAACGAAATCTCATTGGATCAGAAAACTGTCAATCAAAGGCATCATAAAATGAACTCTCCAGGAGCTAAAAGAAAACAAAAAAAAACAACAACAACAAAAAAAACAACAACAACAAAACACTACTACTTTGACTATGCCACCTCCTAGAGGATCACGACACCCATCCCCCGATGGAAACCTTGAATATATAAAATACATCATACATTTCCCATATACAATCTATTCTCATATTTTTTGTTGTTATTAATCCTATGTAACTTAGTTAAATAAAAGAACTCTATATAATGAAATATGTGACACGTGTTCAGAGTGCATCTATTTATCAACAAATCATAAAATTGAATTTAAAAATCTATATCCTGGAGTAACCCCATGTTTTCAAGATTCAAAAGTACCGGTCAAACTAAGAACGAATAGAAAGAAAGCGGTATATTTAAACCTGGTCAATGTCCAATAGGAAAAAAAAAAAAAGCGGCGATTTTAAATAAACCAATCTTATAAGAATTCTATCTAACTTGGTTGTGTGGGAAATTCAAACCGTAAAGGACTTTAATTTACTGTGTCTACTAAACCATAATAGACTTTAACTAATTATATGAATGATGCAATGAATCATTCTACCAAAATATCGTATAAACCAGATATTGACGTTTTTATTATATTCAACGTATTAATTCAGTGGCATCATTCAAACCTCTAGGATATAATGTTTGGAGTCTATAGATCCAAAACATCTCGCGTTTTTTGAGTGTTTGGAATCTATTTGGACAATCTTCAGGAATAAAATCTATCGGGGTTATTTTTAAAACAGTAAAATCTTGTTGGTGGAATTCCTTACGGTGGCGAGCCACACTCTGTTTTACATCTCCCCTCTTTACTCAGGCACGTTGGCCATTTAGCCTAATGTGAAGTGGGCAGGTAATTCTACCAACATACTGTTGTCAGCACACATATTCTAAGACATGAATTACGAATGAATTCTTACACGTAAGATGATATTTTATAGGAAATGTAGTGTTAGTAAATACTGATGTAATTTGATTAGTGCTACAAATCATGTTACAACAAAGACATCTTGGTGATCCACATGCGTGACTCCCCACAGAACCAGAAGATGTTTTACTATTTCTCTGCGGATTGTGAACCCTACTAGGGGCTATAATATTTTTTAAATTGGGAACCCTTCTAAAAATAAGGTTTGGCATTTCAGGTGTTATGGGGCCCAGAAATGGGTCCTTTTTTATGAGGTACCAATATTTACTCAAAGTTGCTCAAATTTTTTGTTTAGACGAGTTATACTGCGTAATGAGTGCATATTTGATTTTAGGATCAACACTTTTTTCTGTAATTTTACTCTTATTTGCAAGACATTCTTTCTGGGTTAGTTTCGATGTTTTTAATACCGCATCTTTGAGAAGTTGCTCTGGATAACTTTTTTCCTGATATCTCTTTTTTTATGAATTCCACTTGCTCTGCAAACTCTGCGTCCTCTGTGCAGTTTTTTCTTAGCCTTTTAAACTGCCCATATGGGATGTTAGTTAACCATGGGCGATGTTGCGCACTATCAAAATTTATATAAGAATTACTATCCACCTGTTTAAAATGTGTGGCGGTAAATAATTTCCCATTTCTGATAGATATTTTGAGATCCAAAAATTTGATATGCTCAGTACTATACTTAGCCGTAAAAGAAATGCCCCATACATTTTTATTTAAATGAGCAATAAACTGTGGAATAATGTTAACAGGTCCTGACCAAATGAAGAACAAATCGTCTATGAATCTTTTATATAACGATATGTATTGCATGAAATGAGATTGTCTATAGATATGTGACTCCTCAAAGGCCCCCATAAACAAATTTGCATATTGGGGGGCTACTTTACTTCCCCTTATTTGGCGATAGGTATCATTATTATGTTGAAAGTAGTTATTCTCCAATATTAAGGTAAGCCCATTAATGAGAAAATCTTTTTTCTCTTTAGAATAATCTGTTTCCTGATCCAATACTTTTTTGACACAGTCAATGCCTAAATCGTGCGCAATATTAGATACAAAGCCGATACATCGGCCCTAATGGGGACAAAATTAGAATTTGGTTGCATAAAAAATAAACTTTGGGATGAGGTCCCCGGAATCTTTTAAATGTTTTTTTAAATTAAAAACTGGGGTTTTTAAATGTGTTCTAAAAATGAAGGGGATGACTGTGGGATGAATACTAGAGATAATAGGACGCCCCGGGGGTCTATCAAACTCAAATGCAGCTTGGGTAAAAAATAGAAAAAGGATAATTAGGTTTTTTAAAAAAAAATTTTAAATTTTTTTTTTTTTGCTAATGACATTGTTCGATAGCGTTTCCCTTAAAAAATTAAAAATTTTTTTTTTTTACTGAGGGAAAAAAGGATCATCTGAATTTAGTTCATAATTATGAGAGCTTTATTGCTATCATCATCGGGTCGTAGTTGATTAGGGCGATTATCAAAAAGATTTGATATCGAAAAATAGTTATCCCCCGATGACCTTTAAAAGTCTATGGGGAGAGCAAAAACACCTTATTCTTACACCCAAACGGGATGGAGAAGCGGAATTAACATCCACACAAAAAACTGATAGTGTACTCTTGGCAAGACAATTGGGTTAAAAAACCCACAGAAAAAAATCCAGACCATTCACTACCCTGCTTGCACCACAGCAAAACCTTAAATGCATGCCCCACAAATTAAAAAGTCCCAAAAGCAGTAGATTTGAACCATCATTTTACTTGAATGGACTTTGAATTCCCTTCCGGGAAACCACAGCAGAGCCCAAAAACCTGCATGACCCCAGATTAAAAAGTCCCGGAAAAAGGGTCTTTCAACCCCATTTTGTGAACTGGACATTAACTATAACTTTGTCCCGCAGTTGCCCAAAAAAACCGTTGACCCACAGATTAAAAAGTACTGGAAAAGGGAGTTTTAAACCCACCATTTTAGTTGAATGGACATTGACTATCCCTGTTCTGTCCCACATATGACCTTTAAAAACCTTTTGACCCAAGATTAAAAAGTGAAAGAAAAAGGAGTTTTTGAACCCCCCATTTTAGTTGAACTGGACTTTGATATCCCTTTCCCTGGCCGCTATGACCATTAACCTTTCTCCCCCCCAAAATTAAAAAGTGTGGGGAAAAAGGGTTTTAAACCCCCATTTTAGTTGAACTGGACATTGACTATCCCTGCCCGGGGCCAGCATGAGCCCAAACCTGAGGCCCCCCACTTTTTAAAAAGTCCCGGGAAAAAAGAGTCTTTAACCACCTTTTTATTTCACTGGACGACTATATTGTCCTGGGGCCACAGCATGACCCCAAAACTTTTTCCCCACAGATCCCCAATGGCACTAGTATTTGTACAGTGACCTCATTTAGTAATTTTTTGGTAATGACATTTGTTTACAGAATTTTTGGGGAAGTTTTATTTATAGTTTTTTTTATTACCTTTTTGCTTTTTTTCAAGTGTGATAACTAAACATACCCCCCTTCGCATTTTTTAAAGTATTTTTAAACGTGTGAGGGTTTTTAAATTGTCCGACACCCCAAAAGTAATACAAATGTCAAAAACATCCCAAAAAACTTCTTAGTTGAGAAGAATTTTGCCCTCCTGGCAGGCCGGACGGGGAAAAAAAATCAGCCGGGGCATAAAGTGCACCGCCCAATACAATATCCCTTAAAAATGTCCCTTGTTTCGCCCCTCCCCATGTCAAAATAAACTACACTATAAAGTGTTTACACGGAGCTTTTTTGGTGCTTTTTTATTGTTTTTGGTGGTTTTGTGCAAAAAGGCAGAGCAGTTAATGCTGTACTTTTTCCCCAAAAAAAACGTAAAAATGCACCAAAACCCGTCGGTGAGAGCCCCTTCACAAAGCAAGGGGAGAAACAGTGGTGCAGAGAAACCCCTCATCAGTAGGTGTGGCCTTAAAAATCGGGGACAAGCCCACATGACATATAAAGAACCAACATAACCTAAACCCCACCAATCACATCCCCATAGTCGGGGCACCCCACATGAAACGGCTTATTCATCAAGAAGTAAAGGCAGAGACTACGGGAGACGTCAGCGCGAGGGGAGTTGTTTTTTCTCCTTTTCTTCTTTCCCCAAACCCCATGATCCCTTCCTGTTTTTCCCTTCCATTTCTCTCTCTGTCCAGTACAGCATGCAATGTTTTTCTCCCGTCACTACTGCCCGTAGAATTAAACAAATACTTTAGACCCCTCCTCTTCAGCATTTTCCCTTAAATTCCCCCAAACAGCGTAGTTAGACCCTAAAAAATTTGAAAAAAAAAATGTCAGATAAGGGGATGTAAAAAGGTAGACCCCCCTTAGGGGAGGCAGGGCCCCAAATATGAGGCAGGAGGGCCAATGCAGGGGCCAGGGGAGTATGCAGGCAGGCAGCAGGGGGCCATATGAAAAGGGAGCAGGGCAGTTGCAGGAGGCAGGGACATATACAGGCAGGGACAGTTTTACAGGCAAAAACGGGACAGTATCAGGAGAAGGGCCACCCCTTTTAGGGAGGGAAGGGGCAGTTATAGGCAGGAGGGCATTTATAGGGAGCCGGGCAGTGTATAAATAGGCAGGGCTATTTAAGACCCGGGGAGGGGATGGGGCCAGGGGAGGGCATCATATAGCCAGGGCGGGTATAGGTATCCCGGGCAGGGCATCATTAGCCAGGGCAGGGTATAGGTATCCAGGGAGGGCTCATATAGCCAGGGCAGGGTATAGGTATCCAAAGGCAGGGCATCATATAGCCAGGCAGGGTATAGCTATCCCGGGGAGGGCATCATATAGAGGGCAGGGAAGATCCAGGGCAGGGCATCATATAGCAGGCAGGGGGTAGGTAGCCAGGACAGGGGGATCATTAGCCAAAGGGGGGGTAGGTAGCCCGGGCAGGGGATCTATAGCCAAGGGAGGGGGGTAGGTAGCCGGGCGGGTATCAGTAGCCAGGGCAGGGTTTGTGCCAGGGCATCAGTAGCCCCGGGGGGGCTCAGTAGCCCGGCAAAGGGGTTTATATAGCCCAAAAGTTTAGGGGCCAGGAGGGTATCAGTGCCAGGGCAGGGCATATTAGCCAAGGCAGGGTATAGGGAGCCCGGGAGGATATCATAGCCAGGGGGAGGGCATCATTGCCAGGGCAGTGATGGTAGCCCGGGAGGGGATTGTAGCCAGGGGAGGGCATCATATAGCCCGGGGGGTATAGGTAGCCAGGCGGGGATAGGTAGCCGGCAGGGGATCGTAGCAGGAGGGATCGTAGCCAGGGGGGGCATCATTACCAGGGCAGGGGGATAGGTACAAGGCAGGGTATAGGCAGCCAGGGGAGGGTTTTTTAAACCAGGGCAGGGCATCATTAGAAAGGGAGGGGATAGGTAGCCCGGGAGGGTATCGTAGCAGGGGAGGCTCATATTGCCCGGGAAGGGAATAGGTAGCCCGGGGGGGCAATATAGCCCGGAGGTATAGGGACCCAGGCAGGGTATCAGTGCCAGGGGAGGGCTCTATACCAGGGGAGGGGATCGGGAGCCCGGGGAGGGGATTGGTAGCCAGGGCAGGGGTTTAGTTGCCAGGGCAGGGCTCATATACCAGGGCAGGGTTTTTGTATAGCCAGGGCAGGGTTTTAAATAGCCCGGGCGGGGATCATATAGCCCGGGCAGGGTATCAGTAGCCCGGGGGAGGGGGAGTTTATAGCCCGGGATTAAAAGGCAGCCCGGGCAGGGGCATTATACCAGGGCAGGACAGTTATAGAGGGCAGGGGTATTTTAGGGAACCCGGGCAGGGGAGTATATGCCCGGCAGGGGGAGTATAAGCCAGGGAGGGATTAAGGCAGCCAGGGGCAGGGCTATATAGCCCGGGGAGGGGGAGTTATAGCCCGGGCAGGGCTATTATGGCAGCCAGGGCAGGGGGGTTATAGCCAGGGGAGGGGTATATAGGCACCCGGGAGGGGGCAGTTTATAGCCAGGGGGGCAGTATTAGCCGGGCAGGGCTATTATAGGACCCGGGATGGCAGTATATAGCCAGGGCAGGGGGCAGTATATGCCCGGGTAGAGTATTTTTGGCACCGGGGGGGGGCAGTATATACCAGGGCAGGGGAGTATAAGCCCGGGCAGGGGCAGTATATCCAGGCAAGGGCAGTTATAGCCCGGGCGGGGGCAGTATATAGCCTGGGGAGGGGCAGTATATAGGGAGGTTTATAGGCGCAGGGGGGGCAGTATAACCTGGAGGGGCAGCATAAAGGCAGGGCTTTATAGGCAGCCCGGGGAGGGGAAGTTTAGCCCGGGGGAGGGGAAATATATCCAGGGCAGGGGGAGTATATAGCCAGGGGCAGGGGCAGTAAATTTCCAGGGAGGGGGAGTTATAGCCAGGGCAGGGGCAGTATAGGGGGGGGACCAGGGGGGGGGCAGTTAGGGAGCCAGGGCAGGGGCAAATTATAGCCAGGGCAGGGGCAGTATAGGCGCCGGGGGAGGGGCGTATATGCCAGGGCAGGGGCGATATAGCCGGGCAGGGCAGGGGGAGTATAAGCCAGGGGGAGGGGCGTATATAGCCAGGGCAGGGGTTTATGGCGCCGGGAGGGGGAGTATATAGCCAGGGCAGGGAGTATATAGCCAGGGGAGAGCTATTTTAGGAGCCCCGGGACGTAAGTATTTTTTAAAAAAAAAAAAACGTATACTCACCCCTGTCTCTTTCACTCTGGAGCCCGGGGACCGCTCACTGCAGGTGCGGGGCCGCGGAGAGGCCGCGATGACGTTTTACACGCGCGCCTGCCCCGCGCCCTCCTGGGAGCTGAAAGACGGGATCAGTAATCCTAGAGTTCGCCCCGGGGCGCTGCTTGCACCCGCTGTGCAGGCGGCGGCCGTTGGCTGCATGGCGGGGGCGGTGACCCGGCCGTGCGCCGGTGGCGAGGGGGGGCCTGGGGGGTCCCCTGCCAAGGGGGGGCCCGGGCGCTGATGCACATTGCGGCCCCTGAGTGCCCACAGACCGGCACAGCACTGGGGCCCCGCCGGGGGGGGGAAAACCTCCTCCTCGGGGGCGATCCCAGCCGGCCCCCGCGGCCCACCCCCGGGCCCGCCGGGGGAAATGCCCTTTGCCCTATGATCAGTCCCCGGGCCTGCCTCCGGGTTCTGAGACTGATTAGCCAATCAATTAATGGTTTTTTTTTCCCTTCCAAAAATCCTTTTTTTCTTGATTGGGGACAGTCCCCTGGAGTAAAATGTTGGGCCCCCATAGTAAACTCCAGCACCAGAAAATTTTAAGCCTAAAATTGTGCAATTTGTGTCCGCCCGGGACCCTTTTTTTGAATTTACTTAACCTCACAGAAATCACCTTTTTAAAAAATTGATTTTTTAGAAAAAATTTGAAGCTCTCCTGATTCCCCCAAAAGGGTTTGAGAGCCATTTGCTGCCGTCAGCAGGGCCGTCTCTCCCTTTGGGGCCCGGGAAAGGCCGTGCCGGGGGCCCACTGGGCCCAGGGGCCCTGCCATGAGTCCGTGTAAACACAGGCAGGTTCCCGGGTCACTTAAAAACATCAGAGGCTGTCGTCTCTGTTTCCCTTTCCTGTCCTGCCTGCGCGGCGTGACTAGGAGCTGATATGAGGGGCGGGCGGGCCCCCCCCCTCCTGCCCGGCTCCCCCCCCCGGGGGAAAGGGTGAAAACCCAAAATTCCCTTGAGCTGCTCCTGCCCCCCCTAAAGGGCTCCCTCACCCCCGGGTGTCTCCGGTCACCTCGCTGTGGCCCCATTCACTGACTTCAGATTGCAGCAGAGTCCTCGGGCCCCCCCGGCTCCGCACAGCAAAGGTCCGGGGCTCTCCGGAGCGGGCCCCCGGGGTAGGACGCAGCAGAAGGTACAGGGGTCTACGGGCAGTGACCGGGTCAGGACAGCAGCAAAAGGGTTTACGGGGGGTCACGGAGCAGTGACCCGGGCCCGGAAAAGCAGTAAAAGGTACAGGGGCTCTACGGAGCAGGGGCCCCGGGTCAGGATGGGGGGACCACATGTGCATATAAAACCCGCTTCACCCTTGTCCCCCCAGGCCACACGTAGTAGTCATGGGTTTTCTTTTGACTGCGCATGCCCGGGGGGGCACGGGGTTTGGCTGTTTCCAATAAAGCTTTGATAGGGAAGAAAAGCTTTGTCCCTCAGCCGTCCTGTGCCCATCAGATCCCACAAAATTTCCAAATACAGATTGGGTTTAAAAAAAATAAAGAAAAATGCGTTTTTAAAAGAAAAAAAATCTGCACAAAACCAGTTTCCCAATAAAAAACACTTTATTTAGTAAAGAAAAATGAGGGAAAAAAACCATTAAGCCCTGGTCCCTAAAAAGGGCCCCCTTAAAGGGGTCGTCTCACTCCAGGGATCGTTGTTTTTTTGTTAAAGATCTTGAAAAAAAAAATGCCCAAATTAACGGTGCCCTCCCTTTTCCCTTTAGACACCCCCTCTTGTATGGGCTGATAGCTCCTCGGGTTTGGGAAATAGCTACAGACTGCTAAAATCTCTCCTGATAGGGGGCAGCATGGTTGCTATGTACGGGATGTTCAATCTCTCCTGATGGGTTTCCCCACACTGGTCCTATAGTACAGCCCTGTTAAAATTCTCCTGATGGGCTCCCCAGCATGGTTTATGCTAAGACCGGGTGTGATTCCCCTGATAGGCTGCCAGCGTGGTTGCTATAGCTACCCGAATTGGCTTCTACTGCAGCCTAGTAGAAGCCCGTAAAACCCCTTTAATTCAAAGTAAAGCCCAAAAAAAAAGGACGAGGTAAAAGGAATCAATGTGTGAGACAACCCCCTTTAAAGAAAAAACTACTTTTATTTTTTGCCTCCCGGGATTTCAACAGTCACAACTTTTTTTTTTTTCTATAGGCCCAGTTGTATGAGGAATTGTTTTTTGGGGAGAAATTTTTATTTTTGGGTGAGTCGTTTACATTTTAAATTCTGCATTAATTTTTTTTAAAAAATAATTTTTTGCAGCGTGAACATAAAAGTGTTTTTGCATTTTTTTTTTTTTTTTTATACCTTTCACAATAAATAACCTTTTTAAATTTTACATGTTATTACGGTCGTGTGGATACCCAATAGGGTTCGGTTTTTTTTTTTTGGTAATATATGCACAATAATTTTTTTAAATTTAAAAAGTATTTTAAAATTTTTTTTTATACTTTGTTTTTTAGGTTTTATTTTATTCCCATTGAGGGGGTATTTTATTTTTTCCCCTTTTTTTTTTTTTTTTTTTTACCCCTTCTTTTGTTTTAGCCCCCACTCCCGTATGCAAATACATTTTACCCTTGTTGATAAAAATTACAATTGTTCAGTATTTAAATAGGCTGATGTTGGAGTAACACCCCGTGCGCCCCGACAGCAGGCTTACAGACGCACTGGAGCTATCTAGGTCCCCCGGGCTGACTGCATTTGATATCCCCAGGCTCCATCGGGTTTCCCGGAGTCCCGTGACCCCAAAGGAGCCCCGGGAAATTTATTATGCTGCAGAAAAGGACCTAAACAATGAAAGGGGTTTAAAAGGGGGGTGATCAAAGGCTTTTATTGGGCCCTTTCCATTCATTGAGATTCCAAAAGTTATCCCCGGGAAAGGGATTAAAAAAAAGGGAAAAAATATGAAAAAATTTAAAAAAATAAAAAAATATTTAAAATTTTGCCAAAAAATTTTTTTTACATAAAAAAAAATTTCAAATTTTTTTGTATTTCCCCTATGACCTAATAAACTTTAAAATTTAAAGTTTAAAGGGTTATTTAGTGGAAAATGTGAATGGTTTTAAAAAAAACATTTAAAAAAAAAAAATTTCAGAAAAGCACTTTTTTTCTGTTTGTGCTGACATTTTTTTTTTTTGAATTACTATGCAGGGGGGGTTTAAATGTAAAATCAAACTACTCCCCCCCAAAAAACAACTTTTCCGATAAAGCAAAATCCTCAAAAGCTGCGTATTGCTATTAGGGGTTAAGCATAGGGGCCTTTTTTATCAAAATGGTTAATAGTTTTTTTTTTGTTGCAAACCCAAACGAATCATAGAACCAATCAGAGTCAGCTTTTTAATTTTTTTTACTGCTGAAAAAATTAAAAGGTAAGCTTGGGTTGGTCGTAAGAACTCTGACTGGGGGCTATGTGCCACAGAACAAATTTATATTTTAGATTTATTGATAAATATGGGGTTGGGGGGGGCCCCGTAAAGGTCTGCCCCGGGGCCCCCAAAAGCTGTTAAGACGGCCCGGGGCCCCGCCATCTGTTAACACGGAGGGGGTCCGCTGCCAACTTACAGTGGGTGCGGTTTAGAGACCAGGGTTTTCGTCTGTCATCTATTAACCGGTTTTAAAAAAAACCCTTATGACGCAGCAAAGAAAACAGTCGTGCTGAAACGGTACGGAAAAACGGAAATGTGAGGTAAAACCCCCCAGCCTTCCTCAGTACACAGTCAAGACCTTGGGGAGCGGGTTGCCCCTCCGTATGGTACGGCCCAATTTAGCTTTCACTTGGAAATTTCTGGTGGTTAACACTCCTGTTACACCCCGGTGCCCTTTTTCTTGGCATTCTTTTTTTCATTTTACTCAACGTGCTGGAAAGGGGAAATTTTTCTCTGTACTTTGTTCTTTTTGTCCTTGCTCCATACTCCATGTCCCCTTTAAAAAACCACATCGGTCAAGTTTTCCTGTACCCCCCTTGTACAATTCAGAGGGAATTTTTTTTTTCCGCTATTTTGTACATGCAAGTTTTTTAGTGTTTAAATTTAGAAAACACAATTTTTTAAAAAAGGATGGAATTTCCCCCTTGGGCTTTGTTTCTCTTTTTTTAAATTTTATTTTAAAAGGGTTTTTTTTTCAATTCAGGTAATTGATGCCCTTTTTAAAGATCTTGCAAAAAAAAGTCATTTTGCATTATGTGTCCCTTAACAGTGTCCCTCCCCATTCCGGGTTTTGGGCGCAAACCATCACCCTTGAGCCACTCTTGACAATTGTGAAGAGCAAATGTCTGTTGAAATTTTTTTTTTAAATAGGACCTTTTGTTTAGCTGCATGACACAGCAAAATGCCCCCCCCAAATTCAAAAATGACCCATGACCCATTTTTGAAAAATTGTGAAAAAACAAATGTCGGGGTTGAAACAACATTTTTTTTAATGGGGCCCTTTTAGTATAGTGCTTTGTACAGCAAAATCCCCCCCAAAAATTCAAAGCATGACCTTTGGGGCCACTTTGGACAATTGTGAAGAACAAAGTTGTTAAAAAACAAATTTTTTTAGAATGGGAAACCTGTTGTTTTCCCTGCTTTTTCAAAGCGCATGCCCCAAAAAATTATAAAAATGTTCTCAGCCACTTTTTAAAAATTGTGAGGGAGAAATCCCATTTGGGAACCCAAAATTTTGTTCCAAAGGACCATGATTATTGCTGTATCTCACAGCAAAAATGACCCCCAAAAAATTTTTAAAATGACTTTTTCCGCCACTATTAAAAATTGGGGATGGAGAAAATGCCACTTAGAAGCCCATTTTTTGTTTCCCAAAAGGGCCATGATTTAGCTGTATCTCACAGTAACATGACCTCAAAACCCCTTGATAATGCGGGAAAAATTTTTAAAGTTTAAAATGAGTAAAGGAATACGGTGTTGTCATGAAAAAACCCTTTCTGTCTTTTTTCATTCCCCACAGCAAAACCCGCAAAATGAACTGTTGGGGAAAAAAAAATAAAAAAATTTAGTAAGAAAAAGTTTATTTTTTAAAAAAAAATTTTTTAAGAGGACCCTTTCTGTTTGAAAAAGGAAAGTGAAGTAGCCCGGGAAAATAATTTGGTGACCCCGGAATTGGGGCCCAACATCATCAGGGGATCATGTGATTTTATCTTGATGAAAATCAAAAGTCCCCTTTTTTGGGGAAAAGTCGGATTTTGTTTGTTGTAATGACCCTCCAGCTGTTTCTGAAGGTTCCCCCTCAGGTATGACGCTGGCTGTGGGCAGTAAAAACCTCTATGGGTGGCGAGCAAGCTCGGGCCATTGTTCCCTTTTGGATACCCCGAAGTCTATTGGGTCCGGAACACATCCCAAAAAAATTGGTGTTGAGGGCGCAGATAGTCGGGACCATGATCCTTTTAAACTGGTCTCTGTGTGTTGGATGTTTGCCCTGCTTTCATGCGTTGGTTTTAGGTGGTAAATTTAAAAATTGCCAGGGTCACCATTAGGCTTCTGCCCCTTTTTCCCGCTGCTGCGTACGGCCCAATTGGCACTCTATGTTGTACGTCGCTTTATGTTTTTCCACCCTGACATTTGAGGGGGCGTGAAACAGACGCAACCCGATGTTTTCAGTTTAATTTATAGCAAGGTCTCCATTCCTGCATTTTACTCTCTATTTTTGGGGGGGTGGGAAAGGGAAAATGTGAGTTTTGTTTTGTACCCGGGGGTTCCCCGGGGGTGGCCAACCCCGTAAAATGTTTTTCATTTTGATTTTTCCTTTTAAAGCGAGGGGTCATGTTGGAGGGGAAATTTGGGGCATTTCCAAACATATGTGGAGGTTGGGGGCCTTGATTTCCCCAAACCCCTGGGTTTTAGGGGACTAGCAAACGATCTTCCTCATCTTCCCCCCTCCCCCTGAAATTCCCGCCCAAACCCCTTTCCAAGGCAGGGGCGTCGGGGAACGTTTGGGGGTCTAGGAATCCCCCTCCCCCGCTTCCT
>JAODAL010073415.1:0-14743 GCA_025379985.1 Phyllomedusa bahiana | reverse complement strand
TTTGGGGTTTTTTTCCCTGCTTTACATGCGTTGGTGAGGTGTAAAAAAGATTGCCAGAGGTCCCCCATTATTCTCCACTTCCCTGCGGTTGCCGCTGGGCTATTGGGCACTTACTGCTGTATCGCTGGGTTCCACGAAAATTTTGAAGAATTTAAGCAGACAAAACAGATGTTCCTTTCATCAATCAGAAAGGTCTCCTTTCCTGCATTTTTCTCTTTTTTTGGGTGGGGGGAAGGGAAAGTGCTGGTTTTGTTTTGTACCGGGGACAAGGAGGGTGGCCACCAGAAAACTTTGTTCATTTGAGGGCCTTTGCGAGGATTTTTTGGAGGAAATGGGCATCCAAGCACCATGTGAGAGATGGAGCCTTGTTTTCCCCAAGCCTCGGGGGTCGGGGGGGCAATAGCAAAACTGATTTCCTCATCTTCCTCCCCGCCTCTTTTTAAACCCCAAACCCTTAAAAAGCGGGATCGGTAAAATGGGTTGTCCGGGAATCCCTTTCCCCCTCCTCCGCCCTCTGGCCAGTTTCAACACCCCAGCCCTGACTTGCCTCAGATGATGAAACCCTGAGAGCTGAGGCACCGCCTTCACTAGCCCTGGACCCCGAACCACTGCCTAATGAAGACGATAAAATTGCAAAACTGTGGGTTTTGTGGATTCGAGGGGAGAAAAAGGGCCCCGTGTCCACATCTGTGTCCGTCTCCTCCTCCGTTGGGGTGGGACCTGATGTTTCAGAGTGCCCAACGACATTCCAGAAAAAGATCACCACAATCTCTCTACAAGGGGCATTGTCCGCACTAACCATTTTTGGCTTCTTCAAAACTGGCAAGGATGGGCAACTCTTTCACCTGCCTCCACTCTCGGGGGTCAACATCCCGGGTCCGCACCCGCGCTTGTGGGCCCTGTGTCATTCGTACTGCGAAATGGCATTGCGTTGCCGCCACAATCGCTGGATGTGGGGGTGGAATTCCCGTGTTGCACGTCAACAATGAGCGGTTGACGGGGGCCGAGCTAACATGAATGCACCCATCGGGACGAAGGGGGGTGCAAGGCAGAAGTGAAAACTAAACCCCTCAGCCTTCCTAGGGGCAGTCCAACCCGGGTAGCTCTTTAGAAATTTCTGGACGGGGGAGGTTCATAAAATTTTCCCGGGGCAGGGATTGTGCTCCGCCTCCGATATAAGGGGCGGCCAGCAGATTTCGACCTTTAAAGCACACCACCTTGAATGACACAATTTTTGTCACCCAGCCAGCGCCGGTTATTGCGGGAAAGCCATCCACGTCCTGACCTGTGTGTGGGGTCCCCAAAGGGAAGTTTAAAATTTTAAACGGCCGGGTTTCTCTCCCCCGTGATGCAACCGAGGCCGGGGAAAAGAACCCCCACCATCCCTGCGGTTTTGAAGACGTGCCCCGACCTGAAGCCCCCGTCTCCCCAGGAATCCACCCACTCACCCAGTGAGCGACAGAGATATGGGGCCCTTTGGCCGGCTTACTAGTCCATGTGTCGGGGGTCAAAGGACTTTTCCAGACACAGATGCGACAACGCCTTGAATTTTTAGTGCCCGTGGGGGCCGGGCAGGGACGGTTTTTCTGGAAAAGAAATGCCTCTCGGCTTGGTATTGGGGGCAGGCAAGGGGCCCATAATGGCGGAACACTCTGGTCCCCAGACTGAAAGGAACATTTCCAAAGGGCCCAAAAAAACCCTGGCATTGCCACATTCGGTTTTAGTTTGGGAGGGTTTTGGGGTTTTTAAGTGTTTTTCTGCTCCCAAAACCCTGGAAGAAGAAGGCTGGCGCTAGACTGGCCGCTTTTAAAGGCGTGAGGTCGTCAAATGGCAGAAGGAAAAGGGGTAGGAGGGCCCTTGGGTGGTGTTGGGGATGGGCGAGGGGAGGCTGTTCCTGATCTGACTTGAGAGAAATGGGCGTAGGAACGTTTGGTGGTGGCGGAGGAGGAGGAGCGGGAAAGGGGGTGTGACTGGGTTGGAAGCCCGGCACGGTTGGCCTTTTTTGGCCAAGGTTGCCTCCATTTCAAATCTTCATTCGCTCTTTTAAAAAAAAATGTTGGGGTGGGTTAAACACCTAAAATTTGCTTACTTATGCGTTTTACGGGAAAGGCGGGATAGACATCGTGGGGGAAACAGGGATTTCCAAAGAAGGCCAGGGTTGAGAGGTTGGGGCCTTTTTGCGGATAAGCGAGGAGTGGGGTTTTCCCCTGACCGTGGGTGGCGAATCATATCACGGACTTCTGGACCGCCCTCTTTTTTGAGGCAGGACCCCTACTCACACCCCTGTCTTTCCTCCCCGCAGTGATGAAGGCTCGCAAGAAATTTTGCTGAAAAAACCAGTTTTTCCGCAATACGTTCATTATTTTATCAACACGGTGACTTTTGTCCCACATTTGCATCCAGGAGTGCGGGCTTTAAGAAAAAGGGACTGCAAGGCGTTGCTGCCCTCCGGGATTTTTGCCCATTGACCCGGTTCCTTCCTCCTCTGATGGATCAGTAATGGGGCCGAGCAGAGAAAATCATCCCTTTGGGCCCCTTGTCTTTTTTTCATGCCTTCTGACCCCAACCCCATTTTGTCACAAGAGGGCTTCAGAAATGGATTATCCCGTGGTGGGTTAAAAGTTGAAAATTTTGGGGTTTCCTTCGCTTCTGTTGGACGGAGCTGATGATGCGATGACGACATTTGTGGCCGTGACTGGGGGGACGAGGGGCAAGACTGTGGATAGGTTTCTTAACCCCGAAGAACAGATTGGGACGCTGTTCGTTAATGAGTTTCGGGGCGACCCCCGATGACAGCTACGGTCCGCAACGGACAAAGCCTGGCTTGCGTGTTTTCGCCCGACTGGAAGGGCACCTTCTTCTTTCCTTTTCCTCCCCAAATTTTTCTCGTTACCACCTGCATTTCGCTCCTTTTTCAGAAAGATAAAAAATTTAAAAAAAAATTTTTGAAGATTTTTTGGGCGTCTCTTATTAAAGACGGCAAATACGCATTCTTTAAAACCTTTAAATTTCCCACAGCCCAATGGATTAGAAAATGAAATGTTTCTTGCGAATACCTGTGAAATGCGGTTGGGGGAGAACCGTAAGACAAATAACAGTGTTCCCCCTTCGTCCCGCATTTTTAAAAACCCAGTTGGGGTAGGGGGAAATTTTTTTTCAACAAAATTCATAAAATGGCTTATCTTTTCCAAAATGAGATTCAACAAGCCCAAAAAAAACTATTCAAAGTTGCAGGATAAAAAATGGGGTTTTTTGCAGCAATACAAACGAGAACAGTTGCTAGAAAATTTTTCTATCAGAAAATTGCTTACAAGTGGGTATTTGAAAAAACTAAGGCCGCACCAAGTGCAATTCGCTATTTAAAAATATTGGTAAAAAAGGATTTTTTGCACCTTTTAAATACAACCCCGGTGACTACAAAAAATTTCAATTAATTTAACAATATGAACCCCAAATGGCCTGGCCCCAAAGTGAAAAAAAACCATCTGAAATGTATACGGGTAATAAAAAGGTATTTTTTTGATATCAAAAATTCCTGCGGGGACTACAAAATTTTGTATTCAAATTAAAATATGAACCAAGCTGGCTGGCCAAAGTGAAAGAACACCTATTGAAATGTTCGGATTAAAAGGTTTTTTTCCCTATCAAATACACTTGCGGTGACTACAAAATTGCTGTATTCTTTTTTAAAGTTAAAGGGTGACCCCCCCCCCCCCCTCTCCGCGGCTTTTACAATTGATGCTTTTTTTAAAACCTTAAACCAAAGTACAAAAATTCTGCAAATCTCTAATCAAACCAAAATTCAAATTGTTCACAGCAAAAAGCATAGTTGTTTTTTGTGAACAAAAAAAAACAGATTCGCTGAGTTTTTTGGGAAAAGGCCGAGTAATTTCATGCTTAAATGTTAAAAATAACACAATGATCTTGAACGGGAAAGGGGGGTTCTATGTTAAACGAGGTCATTTTTTTTTTTTTCCCACCAAATCGCACCTTACACACCCCAGTCATGACGCCCGGCACCCCTGTTAACCCTGCTTTTCTTTTAAGCTGTTTTGCTGGCCCACGAATGCAAAAAAAGCGCTGAAAATGGGCCCCGATTTTAAATAAAATTTTGCGCAGTTTTTTTAACCAAAATTTTTATGGGGGAAAAAAAAAATTTTTAGATAAAAATTTTAAAAACGTGCCGATTTCAACTTTTTCGTTTTTTTATGTAAAATTTAAAAAAGAGGGGCTTCGGGGGGACATAAAAAAATATGTCTCGCTAAAGATTTATTTATACCCAGGACTGTATTTTAAAAACAAGGGGGCTTTCTTACGTCTTGAGAAAGAAATTTTCAAATTAAACATAGAAAGGGATTCTTTACTTTTTAGAGCGGTAAAGGACGGGTGGAACTTCTGCGGGAAAATTTGTAATGGGTTTTTTCACAAAACGGGTTTTCGGGAAGGCTTGGATGCATTTTTGGGGCGTGTTTAAATTAACAAGTTATAGTGATTGGGGTTTCTGGAGAAGGGTCTGGTTACTTTTTTCAAAGGATGTAAATTTGGGAGATGGGCGAATTTCTAAAAAATTTTTTTTTGGGCATTTGGGGCCGTTTTTTCCCGACAAAATTTGTTTCTTTCCCGAATTACTTGGGGCACAAATCGCTTTAAAAAAAAGCAGCTTTTTCCCGGGGGGGGGCTGCACAGACCCTTGCAGGGTGCGGGTTTAAAAACTTTTGAACCATGCTTAAATATGCAGGGGGAAAGTTGGTTTGGTTTTTTACAATTTTTGTGTTTTGTATGACTTTGCGATGACTGCCGCCCCTTTAAAAATCGCTTCATTTTAAAAAAATTCCCTGGGCACTTAAGAGGGGAAACACTGCCAAAAAAAACTCAAGCGGGAATTTTGCTGAAAAAGTCATCCCAGCAAAAGCGGGGAAAAAAACAAGTGAGGCTCAGGTGGAAATTTTTTGTGTCGGGAGTTTGGGGGGTAAAGGGGGGCGGCCCGGGCAGCGGGAGGTAGGGCAGTGGTACAATGACTTTTCTGGAGGTGGCAAACAAGAGGAAGCCACGGGAGGGGGGGAAACCAATGACTGAGGCGGGGTCACGGGGGCCCACCCAGTATGGGGTTTCAGGCCCGGGTGGCGCAATAAATTTTCTGGAGGCGGCAAAAAATTTATTAGGCCACAAGTGACCCCAATGATACAGTGTGGAGGTCCGACAGCAGCAGCAGGGAGATCAGGCAGTGGCAAAAATTGACTTTTGGAGGCGGCAAAACAAAAAAAGGGGCCAACAAAAGTGGAAACAATCACACAGTGTGGAGGCCCAAGGGGGGGCAGCAGTATGAGATCGGGCAGTGGCACAATGCATTCTGGAGGGGGCCCCAAACAGTATTGGGCCCCACAGAGTGGCACAATCACACAGTGTGGAGGTCACGGCGGGCAGCGTATGAGATCAGGCAGTGGCACTGCCCATTCTGGAGGGGGCTAAACAGTATTAGGCCACGAGTGGCCCCAATTTAACCCGTGTGGGGGTCACGGGCGGCAGCATATGAGATCAGGCAGGGGAAATAATCCCATTTGGAGGTGGAAAAAACAGGGGGAAAGCCAAGAATGGCACAAAAACTGGACGGGGGTTTAAAGGGGGAAAGCAGAAATGAGGTCAGGCAGGGGGCCACAATGCCCACGTGTGGGGGGCACGGCGGGGGAGTCACAGCAGCAGCATGGGTCGAGGTGGCAAAAGACATTCTGGAGGTGGCAAAACGGGGAGGAAGCACAGAGTGGCACAATGACGGAGGTGGGGTCACGGCGGCAGCGTATGAGGTCGGCGGGGGCACAAATGACTTCTGGAGGGGGAAAAAAAAAGGAGGAACCCTACAGAGTGGCACAAGGGACTGAAAACGGGGTCCGGCGGCAGCAGCTTGAAAACAGGCAGTGGCACTTTGCCCATTTGGAGGTGGAAAAACCCAGTATTGGGCCCACAGAGTGACAAAATTTGATACATGTGGAGGTCACCGACAGCCGAGCAGTGGATCAGGCAGGGGCCCCCAATGACATTTGGAGGCGGCAAAACAATATTAGGCCACAGGGGGCAAAATCACAGGTGGGGAAAGGTCTGGGGGGGCAGCAGTATGAGTTTGGGCAGTGGCAAAATGAATTCTGGAGGCGGCCTAAACGTATTGGGCCCAGAGGGGCAAAAATCACACAGTTTGGGGGGTTTCCCCGGCCGGCTGTTGAGATCAGGCAGTGGCACAATGACTTTTCGGGAGGCGGTTTTAAAACAGTTTTAGGCCCCCAGAGTGGAACAACCCACACAGTGTGGGGTCAGGGCGGCAGAGTAGGGAGATAGGCAGGGCACAATGACATTCTGGAGGGGGAAAACAGTTTTAGGCCACAGAGGGGCACAATCACCAGTGGGGGGGTAACGACGCAGCAGAATGAGATAGGCGTGGAAAATTGACTTTTCTGGAGGTGGCAAAAAAAGGAGGGAAGCCACAGAAGGGCCCCAATGACTGGGGGGGAATTTGGAAAAGGTCACGGCGGCAGCAGCATAAAAGTAAGGCAGTGGCTCAATGACCCCATTTGTGGGGGGCCCACGGCAGGGTCACACCCCAGCAGCATGAGGTCGGGGAGTGGCACAATACTTTTGGGGGGTGGAAAAAACGGAGGAAGCCACAGGGGTGGAAAAAATAAATGAGAGCGGGGGGCCCCAGGGCCCGGGCAGCAGCTGAGGCGGCCAGTGGCAAAATTGACAATTTTTGGGGGCATGGCGCAGCCACAGCAGGAGCTTTGGGGGTCAGACAGTGGCAAAATGACCAGGTGTGGTTGTCATGGCAAACCCAAACCCCGCTTCGTTTGAGGTTGGGTTTTGGAAACAATGACAAAAGTGTTGAGGTGGGTGGCAATCCCAGTCCCTGGTAAAAAGGGGTTGGTGGGAAAGATGGAGAAACGGTCAGCGGGATGTGTGGTCAGGCGGGGTGGCGGCTTTAAGAATAGTGGATGAGGGGGTTTGTTTAAAACCCGGGGCTGACGCAAAAGGGCATTGGGGTGTGGTTTTTCCGGGCCCGATCCACGTGTTTATCTTGACAAAGGTCAGTCGTTCCACATTTCCCGTGGAAAACCCGGGTTTCCTTGGGAAACGAGGGGCCCCCGCCGCATGAAACCTGCTCTGTTTGCCCATTTTGGGGCCGGGCAGGACAGCTTCTCCATGAAAAATTTGGGCCCAAGTTGCGGCCAAAAACATCCAGTTTGGCTGCCCGGGTGGGGTCCGGGCGGTTTCTTCTAATGGGTGGCAAGTCCCTGTCAAAATGGGCCCAAAAACCCTTTTTGGTTCAGGGGACTGCTAAAGGCCCTGCTGTTGCTGCTGGGGGATTTCCCCCTCCTAACTAGGCGGGTTGGGAAAGTGATCACCCGGGGCCTCCGGGACTTGGGTTTTCTACTGTTGGACCCTTGGTACGGGCCCCAAACCCCCCCCTTTTCCCCCGCGCTGCGGAAATTTTGTACTTTGGATTGCTGACAAAACCCCCCCGGTCGATCTGTCAGGGGGGACAAAATTGCCGCTTTTTAAGGCAGCGGAAAAAACGGATTGGGGGTTTTCCCCTTTTGTTTTTGATTTTGTTTTCCCTCGAAATTGCTGGGAAAAAGGCCCCCTTTTTTGGCCGGTAGCGGGGCCCAAATTAGGGTGGGAAAAAAGAGGTCACCCCTTCCCGGATGTTTTCTATTCGGCTGTCACTAGCCGGGCAAAATTGCTGCTGCGGGCCATCTGCCAAGTAAACCCCGAGGGCCCCCTGCCCCCATTTCCAATGTTTACGGGCCCGGTGCTTGGGGGTCATCTGCCCCCTTTTCCCTTTCTTTCTCCTTCCACCTCCTCCAGTTCCCCTTTTTTTTTCCCTCCCCCTCTCTTTTTCCCCTGGGTAAAAAACCCAAACTCATTTCACCAGCAATGCTTCGGCCCCAAAATTGTCCCTCCCCCCCTCCATTTCATTCCCCCGGACTCATTTGGCCACGGATGTATTTCCCCCGCCCTCCAGTCCCTCCCAGAAGATTTTTTTCCAGCATCTTTTCCCCGGGGCTTAAAGCAGGGGAAATTGACGTTATTCATCCCGAAAGCCCTGGAGGACTGAAAAAATAACGTCCCCTCTTGAAGGGGCCTCAAAAAAACGGCGGGTTGTCCGCATGAGCTGCCACGGGGCTGACATAAAAGTTACACAGGGGGGGGATCTTCTGTCTGCCTGGATCAAAAAAAAAATTGTTAATGGCCTTTCTTGTTCATACGTCGGTCCAACTTTGGTGCAGGCTGGGAATTCCAGGGGGTTTGGAAACTTTCAACATATAAGAGGGTTTTTGGGGCGAGGCCGTTCTGCCGCTGCAATTGAGGAGGGTTTTCCCTGGCTTTGTACGAATGGATAAATTGAATGCTAATTTTTTCCGGCCATTTTCAGAATGTTTTTAAAAGTTTGGGGTGGAAAAATTCGGGAAAAACCTTTTAAAAACCAAAATTGGGAACACTTTGGCCCCATGCAGGGCGAAAGGGAAACCATCCCCCCCTGGTTTGCGGGGCGGGAAACACCATGTTCCTCCCATTGTGTCACCATGGTTCCGATTTGCTTTTGGCGCGGAAAAACCCCACACATCGTTTTCTTGCTGCTGACGCGGAGCAGTTTCCCCCTGTGTGCTTAGTTCGGAGGCAAGCCAGGTGTAGAACTGGGGGAAAACCGCTGTTTTCCAAAAACACATAGGGTTGATGGGGGCATTTACTTGTGGGGCTGAGGTGGTGGTGGGGGGGGAGGAGGCGGACTTGGCGCGGGGCCCAGCATTTTGACAACGTGGAGGGGAAAGGGGTTTTTCCCCGCCCAAAATTTGGGTGGTGTGCCGGGGCTGGAAGAAACATTCCCCGTGGGCCTTTAAAAGGACATGTACGGGCCCCTGCCTTTAGTTACAGCCCCTTGGAAAAATCCGTTTCCCTTTAAGGAGGCCCCCTTTGTTTACTTTATTTATGAAGTGGGGGTACTCCCTTTTTTAAAAAAAAAGAAATTACGGCTTGGAACTCTTCCATCTCGGCTCGGCAAAAGCCTTTTTCCTCTAAAAGGTGCAGGTCCCCTTTTGGGAAAGGGAGGGCCCTGCAGTACCAAAAAACTTGGACAGGACCCCAAGGTCCTGTTTGCTCATTAGGTTGGGTTTGGCGAATACTTTTGGGTCTTTTTGGGAAATTCCCCTCGCTGAAGGGACGCTGGCGCCAGGTTTAGCGAGGGGCGGAGCATCTGGACCGGGAGGGGATGTAAAAGAGAAAAAGCCCCCTTCTGAAGGGTGGGGGCCCCTTGACTAGTTTGAAATTTGGCCCTGCTTTGCCACTGGGCGTGCTGCTGTGTTTGCTGCGGCGGCGGGAGGGAAACCCCCACATCTGACCAAACGTTTCTCCCGGGCCAAACCGGAGGGTTTGACCCCTGATGTTTTTTCGCGGGGGCCGTGGTGCCAAAATTAGCCCCCGGGCCCTCGTTTCACTTTCTGCTTACAGATTTACATATACAAATTTTTGGGGCCCCTCTGGGGTTTTTAGCAAAAAAAATGCCACCCGCCGAGTATGGGGTTTTTTTACCCCCAAACGCTCCACACTGTGAGCAGTGCTTCTGCCGCCGCTGCCTCGCTAAACCCTGTGCCCCTACTTTCTTGGACCCGGGGAAGCGGGTTTTTTTTCCCGTGGCCGCTTGGTTTCCCCACCTCACAATGTGCTATCCTGCTGACTTTAAGGCCACCAAGGGCCCAATTGTGGCTGCGCCGTGCCTGTCGCGCAAGCGGGCCCTTTCTCCCTGACGTTGTTTAAGCCCCCTTCCTCACCCCGGTCCCCCAAATGGGTCGGCTACATCATCAAACTATTTGTGTTTTTATGTCACGCTGTCCTCCACCGGGTTTAGTATTTCCCAAGGGGTGACCTCTCACAAAAAAACCCCCCCATGGGCCCCTTCCAAAATCTTACTTTTAGGCTACTGCAAGAGCAGGGGGTATTGGGCCCCAAATTTTTCGCTGCCAAGAAACGCTGACTGCCCCCTCAAATTGTTCTTTCCCCGCTTTAAGTGGGATGAGCCCAGACCTTAGTTTGGGTCTTTGGTGGGGGAAACCCCCCGGGGGCAGGGGGCGGGGCTTGGGGGGACAGGGAGGGGGGGCCGCTGGGCCCCCTCCCGGGCCAAAGCCAAATATGGGTTGTGTTGAGGTTCCCACCGACTCTTTTGGTGGGGTTGTCGAATTGGGCATCTGGGAAGGTGGAGGGCCTAGTCAACCAATCAAGAAACCTTGGGTTTCTGAACCCAAAAACACGGCGCTGGGTGACGCGGCGTTTTTGGCATCAACCCGGGGACCCCTGCTGCGACGTCCCCTTGCCCGTGCTGAAACCCGCGCCGTTCCCGGGAAGTTTTTGGGCCCCTGCCCCTTTAAAAGGTGCAGGCCTGCGACCCTTTTCTGTCTGATTACTGTTTGTTCGGGAAAAAGTACGGGCAATGTTTTATGATTTATTCTGTTATGAAAATATACACCCCGTTTGGGTTCCAAATGGGCCCCGAAACAAGCTTGGGTAACCCTTGGATAATAAATTTCGCTCCCCAAAAGGCCAGGGAAAAAAAATTTTTTATATTGCGTTTTTTAAAAAAAAATGTTTTGGGGTTTTTCTAAAGTAAAAAAACAAAAAAGGGTTAATTAAACCCTTTGGGCCCTGAAATAGGCTACAGGAAAAAGTATATTTTTTTGGGGTTTAAAAAGGGCGGTTTATTTTTTTTCCCGCACACCATCAAAAAAAACGCTTTAAATTAAACCCCTGGATGTAAATTGGGGCCAAAAAATTTAGCCCCCCAAAAATAGTAGCTTTTTTTTAGAAAGTTACAATTTCTGTTTTTTACGCCACACAAAAAAGGATAAATTGTTTTTTAACCTTTTCTTGGAATTAGGGTTACAGGAAAAAATTTATTTATTTTGGGTGGGAAAAAGACGGTTTATTTTTTTCAGACACCAGCCCAAAAAAAAGTTAATTAACCCCTGGATGTAAATTGCGCCAAAGAATTTTAGCCCCCACAAACTTGTAGCTTTGTTTGCGTGTTTCAATTTGGGGTTTTCTAGCCCAAACCCAAAAAAGGGATACAGTTTTAATTAACCTTTGCTTTGTGAATTTGGCTTTCCCGGAAAAAAATTTTTATATTTTGGCGTTGAAAAAGCGGTTTATTTTTGTCCCGCACCCTGCCCAAAACAACGCTTAATTAACCCCTGGATGTAAATTGCGCCAAAGAAATTTTGGGCCCCCCCAAAATAGTTGGGGTTTGTTAGGGGCCCCGTGTTTTTACAATTTGGGGTTTTTTCGCCAAACAACAAGAGGGTAAGTTGAATTAACCTTTGCTTGTGAATTTTGGCTACAGGAAAAAATTTATTTAATTTTTTGGGTTTAAAAAGACGGTTTCTTGGGGGGCAAACCACCAGCAAAACAAAAGCTTAATTTTAAAACCCCGGATGTAAAATTTCGCAATAGAATTGAGCAGCCCCAAAAAAGGGAAAAGGGGATTTGTATTGTAAAACGCTGTTTTTTTAAATGAAAACAACAGGAATGGCCTTAGATAACCCCTTGGATATTGAATGTTTATGCAGCTGCAGTGGACGCACGGATTTCAGATCAATACCCCCAAAAAAAAATTTGAATTAGAACATTAAGAGAAAAGTCTCTGAGGGAAAAACTGAGGGCACCCAAGAAAAAACGCTATTTAAATATCAATTCTTCCGTAAGGCCCATTTAGCCCCGGGCCCGCCCTTCCTGATGAGCACAGTGAGAGGAGTGGGGAGTCCCCGGGGGGTTTGCGCCCGGACATTTTTGGGTGACGTTTACGAATCCCGGCGGTCTCTGGTTTGGGTTCACCTTGGACATGTATGCGGTATGCCCTTTTCCTCCCAGAGTGCTTTGCCCCATGTAAACGCCATTTTTGCTGCCCGCCTTTTTTCAATCAAAACACCTTTGTTCACCGAAGTACCCCCAAAAGTTGACTTCGTCCGAACCGGGGTTTTCCTGAAACTTAAACGGAATTTTCCCCTTCGTTTTGAATCGAAATTTGCCCTTTCTAGTAATTTAAAATTTCAAAATTCTAATTTTCAAAGGGCTCCGGAGAAGGTCTGGATACTTTCTTGATGTAAAATAACAAGTTATAGTTTTCTTGGGGTTCGGGGAGGGGGGGCGGGTTTTTCCCGGAATTTATTCCAAAATTTCCTTTGTTTTGGAGTCGGGAAAAGGAAATTTTTTTTCCCTAACTGGGAAAAATTTGGGCTTTTTTCCCCTCCAAGGGGGGTTTTTGCCTTCCCCCGGGAAATCAAAAACATTTACCCTTTAGCAACATTTTTGCAAATGGGTTTGGAAAGGGATGGATTTGGTTTTTTTGGGGGCCTGACAAAACTATGTTTTTTTAACTGTGTTTTGTGTTTTTCTTTGTTTAAACCCCCCCTGATTAAGTTGCTTTACGAAAGACAGAAAATACTTTGGGGAGTGACGAAAAGGCCCATTTGGGGGATAAAAGAAACCGGGGGTTTACTGTTGGGGGGGTTTACCCTTTTTTGGAAACCCAATTACCCTCCTTTTGGCCACAAAGGTTATATTTAATTTACTGTAGTTTTTTTGGGGCCCCTTATTTCCCTTTTACTTACCCGTCTTGAAGCTTTTCCCTTTGTTTTTTTCCCCATTGCTCAAGGGGAATTTGGGCATCAGTTTATTTTAATTTTTTTCTGAGTTTTTATACATACTTTATTAAAAGTAAATTTTTAAATATTAGTCCTTCACCTCTTAGATGTTGAAAATTTTTTGGGGGTTTGGGCCCTCACTGTTTTTTCCCCAAAAGGGGCTATTTGGGGAATAGCAAACTTCTGATGGGTTGCAACATCAAAAAGGGGGGCCAAACTAAGGTTTTTATTTTCCTCATTGGGGGACCTTCGTTGAAATTTTAAATTCCTTGTAAAATTTATAAAAAAATTTTTAATAAAAAGTTTAAAAAAAGAAAGAAAAAAAAAAGTTTTTAAAAAATTTTTTTTCCCTTTTTTTTTGTTGTTTTTTATTTGCGGGAAAATATATTAAGAATAAAAATTAAGGGTTTTGCAATGTTTTGTAAAAAACCCTCGAAATTTATGGGTATTTGCATGTTGAACAGTGTAAAAAAAACACTCCCCAAAAATATAGTTTAAAGGGTTTTTAAAAAAAAAGTTTTTTTTGTATTTAAAGTTTTTTTCAAATACAATTATTATCTCCCCCATAAAAACCATCCCCCCAAAACTGTATCAATAGAAAAATGCACAATATGGTTGTTGAAAAATTTTAAAAAAAAAAGCTTTGCTAAAAAATCAGAAAAAACATGAAAAACCTTAAAATTTTTTGTCATCAGTTTAATACATAGGACCACATGTAAGAAAAGGTCCCGCAAACATTTTATAGGTGTGCTTTGATCAAACTGTCGTAGCCCTGTTCTATAGATGTATAAAATGCCATACGGCAAAACTTGGCTTAATCTGCTTTTGAATTTCACCCCAAAATTTGGGGTAAAAAATCTCACACAAATCCCCGACCAGTTTTTAAAATTCATGGTGAAATACTTTTGGCGGGATAAGGGGGGAAAATTTTTAAGTGCTTTTGACACAATTTTTTACTTTTATCAGGGTCTTGCCCTATTAAAAACAGAGGAAGAACAGGCGCCAGGTTCATACACGTTGCCAATAGTCTTTAACATGTTATTCATGTTAAAGGGCACACAATTGTAGTTTTTTAAAAAATTTAAGGGTTATGTTTCCCCAAAACGGGTGTAGTTTAAAAAAAAAATTCTTCCCGAAAAAAACAAGCCTGTCATAACCCTAGCTAGGTCAGTTTTTAAAAAAAAAAAATAATGTTTGTGGGATTCTGAAAAATACTGGGCGCATTTTTGGGCAGATCAGAATTAAAGGGTGAACTTTTAATTAATGTTTTTTAAATTCCCTTTCCAGAACTTTGGGGTTTGGGCAAATTTTTTCCTTATTTTGCTTGGTTTCTTGTTTTAGAATTGGCTATTTTAACATTAAAACCCCTTTTTTTTTCTATTCTAACCTGAGGTTTTCAGGAGCCCTTTGTGACCCGCACCTTCTAACTTTTATGGCATATTTTTAAAGTTTGCCATCAATTTTATAAAAATGAGTTAAAATTCCCTTTTTGGGTTTTCTCTGTGGGAAAGCAATAACCTTAATTTTTAAAAAAAAAGACTTAAAAGGGGTTTTTTCTCACTTTAAAAAAATATATCTATAAAAGTTTGGTTTAAAAAAAGGGGACTTTTGCAATTGGTCTGTATTACCTAAATCATTTAGGTTGAGCAGTTTTGGGCTAATTTTTGTGCTTTTACACCTAAAACTGCCCGCCTCGGTTTTTGGCAAAGGGCCCCATGTGATTTTGGGTCTTTGATATTTATTCTTCCCCCCGGTTTGGGGAAAAACCCCCGTGCGGGGGATGCCCCCTTTCTTTGATTGGTACCAGTATGTCTGTGCTTAATTTTTCCCTTTTGAGCTGTTTAAAAACTAAAATGAAATTGAAGGCTGCTCTGCTCCCCTCCCCGGGGGGGGGGGGGGGGGGGGGGGGGGGCGCTCGGGTGTGAAGGATCTTGGAAAAATTTTTTTCAAACCCCCCCCCATTTAAAAACACAAAAATACACTCTGCTAGACAGAATGCCCAAATGTCCTTTTTATGATTAAATTTGTGGGTTTTTGTATTAAATATTTCAAACAATACAGGTGTTTGG
>JAODAL010073414.1:0-14743 GCA_025379985.1 Phyllomedusa bahiana | reverse complement strand
AGGACCTTTCAATCTTTCCTGATGGGCCCGACAGCCTGGTTGCTATGCAAAAAATGTTTCTTCCTGTAGCTTCAGCCTGGTTCTTTAGCTACAGCCCTGCTCTTTCCCTGATAGTTTCCCCCATGGGTTTGCTATAGTAAGATGTTCAAACTCCCCCTGATGCTCCCAGACGGGTTGCTATAGCTAAACCTTTTCAATCTTTCCTATAGCTGCAAAAATGGTTGCTATAGCTACAGACCTTTAAATCTTCCTGATGGGCGCCAGCACGGTTGGCTATAGCTACAACCTGTTCTCTTTTCCCCTGACAGGTGACGACTGGTTTATAGCCAAAGACCTTTTTTGATCTCTCTGTAGGTGCCACACTGGTTGCTACTACAGCCCGGGCTTTACTTCAGCAGGGGAACCCGTAAACCGCCCCTGAATTCAAAGTGAAAAAAGGATGAGGAAAAGGAAACAATGTTAGAAACCCCTTACTCCTTTATGGAATTTTAATGGAATAAAGCCTTTATTATACACCATCCTCGACCTCTACGAGAGGTTTTCTTCCTGGAATCGAGCGCCAGGTCTGCATTTTTCGGTTCATCTCTACTGTTTGTTCCCGCTGCCTACATCGGCTTCAGAGATCAAGACCTGCGGCTGCTGTTCTGAGGCTCGGATAGAGTCATCCACGCGCCTATGAGTGTTGTGCTTCTACATTATAAGCACAACCACTCTAGGTGAGCACCTTTACTACCATTTGTAATTTTATACATTTTAACGTACTTTCACCATAGAGCGCCCCACAAGTAAAACATGCTACGCGTTTCGTAAGCGCTCCTGACTTACTTCCTCAGGTAATGACTATGTGGAGACACAAACAGGATTTTAAAAGACCGCGGTAAAACGACAGCTTCGAAACAAGGCTGAAGACGGATAATTGCAAAGTTATATAAAAAGTACAAACACGTTTATCATTAAAGGGGTTGTCTCATTACATTGATTCATCTGACCTCAGTTCTGCTTTCTTGGTTTCAATTTGAATTCAGGGGCGTGTTTACTGCCTTCTACTAGGCTGCAGTAGAAGCCAGGTCTGTAGCTATAGCGACCAGTGCTGGCAGCCTATCATGAGAGAGTAAACAGGTCTGTAGCTATAGCAACCAGTGCTGGCAGTCTATCAGGAGAGATCTAACAGGTCTGTAGCTATAGCAAGCAGTGCTGGCAGCCTATCAGGAGAGATCAAACAGGTCTGTAGTTATAGCGACCAGTACTGGCATCCTATCAGGAGAGATCAAACAGGTCTGTAGCTGTAGCAACCAGTGCTGGCAGCCTATCAGGAGAGATTGAACAGGTCTTTAGCTATAGCGACCAGCGCTGGCAGCCTATCAGAAGAGATCAAACAGGTCTGTAGCTATAGTGACCAGTGCTGGCAGCCTGTCAGGAGATATTGAACAGGTCTATAGCTATGGCAACCAGTGCTGGCAGCCTATCAGGAGGAGGAACAGTCTGTAGCTTAAGGACCAGCACTGGCATCTGCAGTGAGATATTGAACATCTGTAGCTATGGCAACATGCTGGCGCCATCAGGAGATTTGGAACGGGGTCTGTAGCTATTGCAACCAGTGTGGCAGCCTTCAGGAGAGATTGAACAGGTCGTAGCTGTTGCAACATGGGGGGGCAGCCTATCGGAGAGATAAAACGGTCTGTAGTATAGTGACCAGCACTTGCACCCTATTGGGGGGTTTGAAATCTGTAGCTATAGTGCCGCAGGCAGTTATGGAAAATCGAACAGGTCGTAGTATTGTGGCCGTGCTGGCAGCCTATAGGGAGATCGAAAAGGTCTGTAGCTATGTGACCTGAGGAGCTGATGCCCCCCATACAAGAGGGGATATTAGGAATGGGGTGGGACACTTTTTAATGGACATATATTGCAAAGTGCTTTTTTTGCAAGATCTTTAAAATAAAAAGCATCAATCCCTGTAGTGAGACAACCCCCTTTAACATATAATGGATCAATAACCCTGTTATATATATTTCACACAAAGCACTGCGAGAAACGCGTGGTCCACATACTTTTTATCTTCTGTTATGTCCGAATTAAACTTCTTTTTGTTTTAATAAGTATTCGTAGCGCCTTATACACTTCATTTTATAGTTGCCTTTTGGCACTTATATATTTCCCATATCTTTACTCCGGAGCCCGTTTGCGGCGGCACAGGAGGAGGAGAGGTGGCTGCAGAGACGCCCACCGAGAGGCTTGTGGAGAGTTGCGCCTCCTGACTGTGCAACATCACCAGGTTAGTGCAATACTGACCAAAAATCATTCATCTGTCCAAACACTCTGTACTAGGTGCTTATGCTTTTATGTTTTTTCTTATGTTTTGTTTTTCGCTGTGCAGCATCAAATAGAACATAGATACTCAAAAAAATTGATGAATATCTTGGATTGAAATTGGAAGATCTTTAACATAAAAAGCAATCCCTGTAGTGAGACAACCCCTTTAAGCTTGTCAGAGGAATGATCAGCTTGGACGGCAACATTTCCATCAGAAGTGCAGTGCTTCTGGACACTTGGATTGAAATATCCTTCAGCCAGCACAGACACATATATATAGGAAGTGCCGAGTAACAAGTATTTGGAAGGTTCTTCTGGAGTCGACGGAATTGTCCGAAAGAGACATTCCGCGCCCAATCCCGATATTGGTTGCTTGAGAATGCTAAAGAATTATTAGAGTCACAAGTCTTAAATGAAGCTTTTGAATGAATGTAAAGATTCTCTAGAAGGCTCTGTCTCCGCGGCATCGAAAAACCATCGTATTTTCGGCAGTTTTATGATTCTAAAACCGCAGAAAATACGATCGTTCAAGCAGCCCATAGACTTTAATAGAAAAATCAACTTGTAGTCTACACTGGTCGTTTTCTGGCGCCGGCGTATGATATAACATGTTGTATAAGACGCCAGTGCTTTGAGCTTTTTTGTCGTCTTCTCATACAGGGTCGGACTGGCCCACAGGGGAATAGGGGAAACCCCCGGTGGGTCCCTGAGCATGGCAGACCCGAAGATGGTTTTTAACCGCATATACAGCCACAGAAGAAGCAAAAAAGCAGAGAAAGAGGCAAAAAGCAGAGTATATGAGGCAGGTACAGTCATTTACAGTGGCTGTAGTGTGGGGGCCCCAAAAATAAACTCCACCGGTGGGCCTATAAAAACTCAACTGATGGGCCCCTAGAGTCAACTCCACCTGTGGGCCCTAGGCACCCCAGTCCCACACTGTTCCCATACAATCAATTGTATGGGCGATGACAAAAAAAAAACAAGAACCGACCGCGTTTTTTTTGCAAAACGTGATAAAAACCGCAGTCATGCATTGGACAAAGAACGATCAACTTTCAGCCGATTTTTGCCCGATGCTGTGTGGATCCAAACTAAAAAGGCACAATCCAAGAAAACAATTTTTTGGGAATTCATTGTCGTTGTCATCCAGCTAATATATAGTTTTAAATAGGGTTACATAGTGAGAGAAGCAGGCTTCCTGAGTAGCACAGAGTATTTTAGGAAATTAATATGTTGATCTTCTGTGGACAAGTGACATTTGTGATGTCAAACCGTGGGATCAAGAGTAAGTGCAAGAGGTCAGGCATAGTTGGTGGGTTGTCTCACTACATTGATTCGTCCTGTTTTCTTGGTTTCATTTAGAATTCAGGGGCCTGTTTACTGGCTTCTACTAGGCTGCAATAGAAGCCAGGTCTGTAGCTATAGCGACCAGCGCTGGCAGCCTATCAGGAGAGATTGAACAGGTCTGTAGCTATAGCAACCAGTGCTGGCAGTCTATCAGGAGAGATTGAACAGGTCTGTAGCTATAGCAACAAGTGCTGACAGTCTATCATAAGAGATTGAACAGGTCTGTAGCTATAGGGACCAGCCCTGGCAGCCCATCAGGATAGATTTAACCGGTCTGTAGCTATAGCAACCAGCCCTCGCAGCTTATCAGGAGAGATTGAACAGGTCTGAAGCTATATAAACCAATGCTGGCAGCCTATCATGAGAGATTGAACAGGTCTGTAGCTATAGTGACCTGAGGAGCTGATGCAGCCCATACAAGAGGGGATATCTAGGAATAGGTAGGGTACTGGTAATGGACACAGATTGCAGAGTGACTTGTTTTTGTAAGATCTTTAACATAAAAGCAGCAATCCACGTAGTGAGACAACCCCTTTAATCTTAAAACATTCTTTAGTAGAAAACGAATGAAAAGTGTCACCTTGTATAAGAAAACTGCAACACTTACATGTTGGAAAATCACAGGAGAACACAGCCAGAAACCTATGTAACAATATGAAGTGTGTGTGTGTGTGTGTGGTGTGTGTGTGTGTTTGTGTGTGTGTTGTTGTGTGTGTGTTGTATATATATATATATATATATATATATATATATATATATAATATAAATATATATATAATATATATACGGACGATAAATTCCCAATAAATTATTTTCTTGGATCTGTGTCATTGGTTTTCATTTAGAAATTTTAAGGATTATATGCTGATTCCTCAACCCCCTGCCAAATAAAAACGTGGTCATCTATATAATACTTAAAATATTTAAAATGAGGTAAAAAAGGTTTAAAATCAGAATAAATATAAATAGACTCAAATAACCTCATAAAAAGGTTAGCATAGCAGGGAGCCACTCGGGTCCCCATTGCTGTGCCTATGCTTTGGTGACACTTGGAAGAGCCATATTGGAAATAATTATGATTTAAAATTAGATTTAAACCAATAAATAAAAAGGATTTAAAAACTTCAGGAAAACCGGAATCCTGGTCTAAATACAAGTTGATGGCCTCAAGACCGGGGAATTTGTCAAAATGTTGGGGAAAAAAAGGGGGACTTAGCTTCAAAAGTAAAAAAATAACAGTCGGCTTTGGGCAAAACAAAGCCCATTGGGTTCACGATGTCCTTTATCAAATATTTTAAAAACCCAAAACTTAGAAGCTGGGGGCCGGGCAAATAAAAAATCAAAAAAAGGGGGAGGTTGGGCCCAACTTCAGTTCCCCACCCCAAAAAATGGGCTGCCTGGGGGTTTTTAAGGGGTCATTTTTTTGTATTCTTTTGGGAAAAAAGTAAAAATTTTGGGATAGTGGGTTGGGAAATTTGGGCAAAAAAATTGTTCTTCATTTTTTTTTCATAACATTCTTACCCATTTTTTTTTTCAAAAAAAAATTCAAAAAAAAGTTTTAAATCTATATGAACTTTCCTCAGGCAGGGGACCAAAATTAAAAGGGAAACCCCAAAAATTTTCTCAGGGATTTCCTCAGTTTTTTAATCTTGGGAAATTTAGATCCACCCCCGCACCCCCCTTTATAGAACCCCCTTTTAAAACAATACCCCCCTTTTTTTAGACGCCCTTTTAAATCTATCGTTTTTTTCGAGAGAGGGCGGGCCCGGGTTTGGGGAAATTTTGGTTTTATTTTGTACCCACATTTTCCGTCTAAGGGCTTCAGCTGGGGCCGAACCTCTTTCGTCCTCTTGATCCCAGGGTGTGCCCACCCACACATGCCCTTGTCCCTGAAGTTCCCAACATTTTAATTTCCAAAATACTCTGTGCTGTCAAAAGCCTGCTTTTTTCACTTTGAAACCCGTATTTAAAATTTTAAAATTTTACTGGATGTTATTTTCACTTTGTGATACGTCTCTGGCTTTTTATCTAATCCCTTACTGGGTTAAAAACCTTTTTTTTTTGGGGGCGGGAGCTGTGTATTCTTTCCCATCCTGTTTAATATTGTTTTCCCCCCAAAAAAGGTTGGTTGTATCTAATCCCACCCTGTTTTTAAAACCTCTGCTGAGTTGTTCAAATCCTACCTGTGTGATCCCCGGTCTGCTGGGCTGGGTTTTATCTAATCCTATCCGTGGTTGGATACGTCTGCTGGGGGGTAAAAAAATTCCTATGGGGGGGTTTTAATCCCGCCCTGCTGGGCTGTTTTTATACCTATCCTGTGTGATCCCGTCTCTGAGGGTGTATCTAATCCTATCCGTGTGAAAAACCGGGCTGCTGAGTGTGTATCTAATCCAATCCTGGTGAAACGTTGCTGGGGTTTTTCAAATTTTTTCCTGTGTGATACTCTGGTTGAGCTGGGTATCTAATCCTATCCGGGGTTTTGATCCTCTGTGAGCTGTGATCTAACCCCAAATCCGGTTAAATTTACCTCTTTTTGAGCTGGTTTCTAATCCTTCCTGTGTGTTTCTCCCCGGGTTGAGTGGTTAACCCTTTTTTCCTGTGTGTTTTCCTCTGCGGAGCGGGTTTTAATTAATCCTTTCCGGGTTGTGATACTCTCTGTTAAACTGGACCCAAAATCCTTTCCCTTTGTGATACCTCTGCGGGAACTGGGGTTTCTAATCCTATCCTGTTTTGATACTTTGTGGCTTTTGTATTAACCCTATCCGGGGTGTTCCCGCCTGACTAAACTGTGTATCAAATTCCTATCCTGTGTGATGGGTCTCCTAAAGCTGTGTATCAAATTCCTATCCTGTGTGTTTACCTTCCCTGAGCGGTATCTAATCCTATCCTGTGTGATACTTTTGGCTAAAGTGTGAAACCCAATCCTACCCTGTGTGTACTTTTCTGCTGAGCTGTGTATTTTAATCCTACCCTGTGTGATACTTTCTGCTGAACGGGTGTATCCAATCCTTTCCTGGGGGGAAAACTGTCTGTGGTGTTGAAATTTTTAATCCCCCCCTTGTGTTACTTTTTGCGGGAGCTGGGGTTATCTAACCCCCTTCCTGGGTGATACTTTGCGGGAGCTGTGTATCAAACCCTACCCCTGGTGATACGTCTGCGGGAGCTGTTGTATCTAACCCCTACCCTTTTTGATAGGTTTCTGCTACTGTGTATTTTAATCCGGGCCTGTTAAAAACCCCTGCGGGAACTTATATCTAACCCGGGCCCATGTGTGGGGGAAACTTTGGGGGGGGGGGGGGGGGAAAATTTGGGGGTAAAATTATTTTGGGGTCATTTTTTTAGCCTACCCCTTGTGATACGGGGTCGCTAAAACCATGTATTTTAAACCTATCCTAATTTTGTTACGGGCCCTTACTGGGGCCCATGAAAAATTTCTAAGCCCTACCCTGCATGTACTGTTACGACCCATGTATCAAACCCTTCCCTGCATGATACGGGTTACTGAGCCCATGTATCAAAGGGCCTATCCTGCATGATAGGTTTCTGAGTTTTTGTATCTAACCCAAACCCCTTGATTGGACCTTCTACGGGGAATATTATAGATGTGCTATTTGGATGAGACTCTTCTGCCCCCCTCTCGGATTTCGGGCTGGTGGGGGCTCTGGGGGGGAAAAACCCGCTTGCAGGGTCTCTTTGGGATTCAGCCCCGGGAGCCCCCGACTCCGCTGGGGGGTGCGGTTTTCCCCCAATTAGGGCCCCCACCCCAAAGCTGCCAGAGACTGGGGAGGGGGGGGGAAAAGGGGGGCAAAAAACCCCCCTCCCCCGGGGGAAACCCCTTTTTTCACACACCCCAAAACTTAATCTCCAATATCTAAAAATTGGGGACATTGTGCGTTTTTGGGCCACTGCTGATTTTGCGCCTGGTTTTGTATACTGGGGGGGGGTTTAAACAAAATTTGGCTTAGAGTGAAAAACAGTGCATCAGACACCCCCGGGCATTGTTCTCCCCCCAATCTTTTGATGCCCTAAAAAAGGGTGGGCTTTCCTCCTGAAGGGCCCTTTTTGCCCTGCCCTCTGGCTAGGTACCCTTTTATGTGTGATACTTTTCTGTTTAGCTTGTATCAAAACAACCCTGTGTAATATTTTGGGCTGATTTATGTATCTAACCTATCAGGTTTACCTTCGGGGTGGAGGGGGGGGGTTTTTAAATCCTACAGTTAAATTTTTCCCCTTCACTTTAATTAAATTAATTAATAAATAAATTAATATATATAATATAACCACCATTTCCCCAAATAAACCCCCATTGCGGGTTTTTTTCCCCTTTTTTAAAAATTCTTTTTTTCTTTCGGACATAAAAAATCAAAATAAACCTTCCCTGTTTTTAGGTCAATTAAAAAACCAAAATGATTTTTTTTGGGCCAAAATCAAATAAGGAGGGGGAAATTTTTTAAAAAGCATTTTTTTTTACTTTCTAAAAATTTTAAAAGGTTTCCCTTAAAACTGGGTTACTCCCCTTTCCCAAAAATTTTGGGGCCCGCCCTTATGATGAGGTCATGCCCCTTTGGGGAAGTTTCCCGTTTATTAGAAACATTGAGTTAGAGACACAGTTGGAGAAATTTTTTTTTCAACACCAAAAACCCACACTGCTTTCTGTGTGTAACATCATGGGAAGTCTAAAAAAATAAACCAAGATATCAAAGAGAATTGGGGGATTTTGCACAATTTGGTTTCATCCCGGGGGGGAAATTTTCCCAGATACCTAAAGGGGGCCTCGTTCTCTGTCCCAAACCCAATTAAAACCAAGTACAAACAAGTGGGAATGTCCCCCATCAAAAACCCCCTCAGGAAGAAACCCTTTTTCTGTGTCCAGAGTTAAAGCGTTTGGGCCCAAACAGGAGCAAAACAACCCAAAGAAAAAAAGCAAAAGCCCTTTGGGAGTGTGGGGGGAAGCTGGAAAAATTGTGTCATTTCCACAGTAAAAACGAGTACTGTACCCAACATGGCTAAAAGGGGCCCCCTCTGCCGGGGAAGAACCATTACCCCAAAAAGAAACATAAAAAACCCAATTTCTTGTTTGAAAAATGCAAGGAAAAAAATTGACCACATTTTTGGGGGACATGCCCCTGTGGTCTGATGAAACAAAAATTTAAACTTTTTTGGCCATAAGGGACCATTGTTACATTTTGAGGAAAAAGGGAGAAGCTTGGAAGCCTAAGAACACTATCCCAACTGTGAAACACGGGGGTGGCAGCATCATGTTGTGGGGTTGTTTTGTGCAGGAGGGACTAGGGCACTTCACAACATAGATGGCATCATGAGGAAAGAAGATTATGTGGCAATACTGAAGCAACATCTCAAGACATCAATGCCAGGAAGTTAAAGCTTGGGCGGAAATGGGTCTTCCAAATGGACAATGACCCGAAGCAAACGGCCAAACGGGTTTTACAAAGGGGTTAGGAGAACCAAGTCCAGGGTTTGGAGTGGCCATCACAAAGCCTGATCTCAATCCTATTGGAAATGTATGGGCAAAGCTGAAAAGGCTGGTGCAGCCGTGAGCCCCCCCAAAACATGGGCTCGGGTACACCAGTTTCAGGAAAGGGAAAGGGGCCCAAAAATTCCTACCAACTATTGTGAGAAGCTGTGAAGGATCCAGAACGTTTGACCTAAGTCCTACGTTTAAGGGAAAATGATACCAATACTATTGAAATGGAGGGAAACTTCTGACTTTACAGAAAGTAATAAAAATGCCTTAAAAATTCTCCTCTCATTATTCTGCATTTGCAAATAGAAATAATTTTTGGTTCCTGTAGAAAACAAATAGAAATAAAAGGCGACCCGCGCACGTGGAAAGGAATTCAATGCCACGGGTGTTGGTGAAAACGAATGTCTTAATCTTAAAAATGTTAAAAGGGCTTTTTACCTTCACACCTTTAAAAAAACAACTGACACCAGTGTACCATAGAACTATAAAGCTTAAGTGTTTCTTCAGAAACTTCTTGGGAATGTTTGGGATGGGTCCTTATCCAAATCCGCCATGAAGACCCAATGGGATAACATGGGGTTTCCTCTGACTAAACCATGTCCAAGATGCCCAGTCACTGGGATTGTAAAAGTGCTTCTTGCCATCTGCGGGCATGGCCCCTTGTGTTAGTCATTATCAATGAACAAATGGTGCTTAGGGTATGTTCACACGATGTACTGAGGTGCGTACAGTAGGCGCCGCAGCACAACGTGTCTTTCGGGAGCTCGCTCTAATTTTCGCATACTCCCGTGACACGGGGGTGGGGAGGGGGGCGTTAGCCCCGCCCGGGCCCCCTTGACATTCCCTTACTCGAGGTGCGTATTCGACGCAAGTAATTAACAGTCCATTTATCTCCCCGCGCGTACAATGCGATCGTATTGTACAGCAGGGAAGGCAGGCGGAATCCATATTTCTCTATGAGAACTGTGGATTACCGTAAATTCAGCGCGCACCTCGCCCGTATTAAAGCGCAAATACACCGCGAAATGCGCGCTGAAATTACCCCGTGTGAGCCTTAGCGTAGACAAATAGTTTTAAAATTTTTTGGATTACTGGTTAACGTTTGGGAATGCTAAAAAAAGGTCCCCCCTCCTAAAGAATGGGTGAGAATTCATAGCCACGAGCCCTATCTTAGGCCCTGTCCCTGCACGGTTTCTGGTTGATTTTCAGCAGATTCAGTATTTAGAAGACGCTGAAAATCCGACTGTAACCAGTGCCCCATAGACTGCAATAGAAAATCCGACTGTAACCAGTTCCCCATAGACTGCAATAGAAAAATTCCGACTGTAACCAGTGCCCCTACTCAATAGAAATCCACTGTACCATGCCCATACAGCAATAGAAAATCCGACTGTAACCAGTGCCCCATAGACAGCAATAGAAAATCTGACTGTAACCAGTGCCCCATAGACAGCAATAGAAAAAACCGACTGGGAAACCAAATGCCCCATAGACACAAAGAAAATTTCCGACTGTAACCAGTGCCCCATAACAGCAATAGAAAATCTGACTGTAACCAGTGCCCCATAGACGCAATAAAAAAATCTACTGTAACCAGTGCCCAATAGACCTAACAAAAATCCGACTGAACCCCTGTCCCTAGATCTCAATAGAAAATCCGACTGAACCAGTGTCCCATAGATCTCATAGAAAACCGACTGTTAAACCCTGCCCATAGACCGCAATAGAAATCCGCTGTACAGTGCCCATAGACCTCATAAAATCCGACTGTAACCAGTGTCCCACAGACCTCAATAGAAAATCCCAAATGTAACCAGTGCCCCCTAGACCTCAATAAAAAAATCCGACTGCAACCAGCGCCCCATAGACCTCAATAGAAAATCCGACTGTAATCAGTGCCCCATAGACCGCAATAGAAAATCCGAGCTCTTGTCTACACCGCACAGATTTTCTATTCTTGGTATTCTAAACCACGGCCTCCGTGCGGAATACAGACTTCCGCCGGATTCTAATACACCTCCATGTACTGGGCCAGCCGAAATCTGAAAAACAACCACGGTTTGCTCAAACCCGCACCAAAAACTGCAGTTAAAACACAATTACAATGGCATTTTAACTTATGCCATGTAGACATAGCCTTACTGGTCTGAAGAAAAAAATGCCCCCCTAAAGACACTACCAAAGAACTGTGATCATGCTCAGACCCATAAGGGAAAAGAGGAAAACTCCGGGGCGAGGAGGCGGGGGGCTCTGGGCATTGCAGACCTGGGGTGATTTTTTATAGGGAACGGCCCGAGACTCTGTGCAGTAGCTGTTGGGTGGGCCCCAAAAACCAACTCCACTGGTGGACTCCAAGAATCTACTCCACTGGTGGGCCCCAGGAATCAACTCCAATGGTGGAGTACCAAGAATCAACTTCACTGATGGGCCCCAAGAATCATCTCCACTGGTGGGTCCCAAGAATCATCTACACTGCTGTGCCTCAAGAATCGACTTCACTAATGGGCCTAAAGAATCAACTGCACGGTGGACCCAAGGATCTCCCCTTTTTTTAACCCCAAAAATCATCTCCACGGGGTGAACCAAAAATTTTCTACTGGGGGCCCAAAAAATAAACTTCACTGGTCCCCTTTAAAAACTCTAACCCACGGGGCCCCCCCAAGACTCTAACCCACTGTGCCCCAGAATCTACCCCACTGGGGGCCCACGGGAACAACTCACGGTGGCCCTTTTCAACAATCAACCTACTGCGGGTCCCAAAGAATCAACCCACGGGGGGTCCCGAGAATCATCCCCACTGGTGGGGCCCGGGAACCCCCAGGGGGGGGCCCCAAAACACTCCCTGGTGGCCCCAAGAATACCCCACGGGTGGGCCCAAGAATCACTCCACTGGTGGGGCCCAAGAACATTCCAGGTGGACCCAAAATATCCCCCCGGGTGGGGCCCAAGAATCATCCCCCTGGGGGGGGCCCAAAATACCCCCCGGGGGGGGGCCCAAGAATATCCCCCGGTGGGCCCCAAGAATCATCCCCCCTGGGGGGCCCCCAAGAACATCTCCCGGTGGGCCCCAAGAAAATTCCTCCCTGGGGGGCCCCGAATCATCTCCACTGGTGGCCCAAGAAAACGTCCCCAAAGGGGTGGCCCAAGAATCGTCTCCTGGTGGGGCTCAAAAATGCTCCACTGGGGGGGCTCAAAAATCTCTCCACTGGTGGGGCTCAAAAAATCATCCCCACTGGGGACCCCAGGAATCAATTTCCCCTGGTAGTTCCAAGAACAACCCCAAACTGGTGGGGCCTCCAAGAAAAAAATCCATTTTTTTTTTTTGGCCCCATGAATCAATCTACTATTTGGGGCCCCCCCAAAAAATAAACTCCAGGGGGGGCCCCCCAAAAATCAACCCCCAGTTGGG
Organism: Phyllomedusa bahiana; assembly: GCA_025379985.1. Taxonomy (NCBI): domain Eukaryota; kingdom Metazoa; phylum Chordata; class Amphibia; order Anura; family Hylidae; genus Phyllomedusa; species Phyllomedusa bahiana. The sequence continues at coordinate 2,192 of JAODAL010073414.1, read as the reverse complement.
GCCCCAAGAAACCCAACCCCACTGGGTGGGCCCCAAAGGAAACATCCCCTGGGGGGCCCCCCAAGAATCATTTTCCCACTGGGGGGCCCCAAAAATCATCTCCACTGGGGGGCCCCAAAAACAAACTCCACTGGGGGGCCCCCAAAAAAAAATTTCCCACTGGTGGGTCTCAAAATCAGCTCCCCACGGTGGGGCCCCAAAAATCATCCCCTTTGGGGGCCCCAAAAAATCTACTCCACGGGTGGGTCCCCAGGAACAGTTTCCATTTGGGTGGGGCCCAATAATAAACTAATATAAAACAAACCCTCAAAACTGGTTAATTTATCACTAAAACCCTAAATTTCAGCAGGGGACATCTAGGGGCCAACAATTAGTTTAAAATTTCCCTACACATTAAAACGTTGGGAGGATTTGGAGGTTTCAGCATTTTATAGGAAAATCAGAAAGGTGGGTTTTAAGAACATTTTTAAAAATTTTTTTTGAAACCCAGGACTAAAATTTTTTTTCTATTAAACACCCTTGGAAATGGCCCCAGACCCTTCTCCAGAACCCTTTGATCATTTACCCCCTTGCTTTTATTACATAAAAAGAAATGTACCAGACCCCGCCTCCGGGAAACCCGGTCACTAAATTTTTAATATTATTACATCTGGGAAATGTATCCGTCCCCTTCTCCAGAACCCCGGTCACTATAACGGGTTAAAATTACATCTAGAAATGCTCCAGACCCTTCTCCAGAATCCTGGTCACTATAAACTTTTTAAAATTATTACATCAAAGAAATGTACCAACCCATTCGGGCAGAATCCCGGCCCACTTTTAACTTTTCTATTTTTTACAACTAAAAATGAAACCCAAAAACCCTTCCCAAATCCTGGTCCCAATAATCGTTAAATTTACATCTAAAAAGTACCCAGACCCTTCTCCAAAAAACCTGGTCATTTTTAACTCGTTATATTCCCCTTTTTAAAGAAAAAATTCTCCAGCCCCTTCTCCAGAATCCGGGGCACTATAATTTTATTTTTTTAAACATCGAAAGTATCCGGGACCCCTTCCCCAAAACCCCGGTCACTATAACTTTTTTATTATTACTCTAGAAAATTATCCACCCCTTTCCCCAAAATTTCCAAGTCACTAAACTTGTTCTATTTTTAAACATCTAGAAATGTATCCGGGACCCTTCTCCAAACCCGGGGTCACTATAACCCCGTTATATTAAAAATCTAAAAAATTTTATCCAAAACCCTTCTTCCAGAAAACCTGGTCAAAAAAACCCTCGTTAAAAAATTTTACATCTAGAAAATGTCTCCAGACCCTTTTTCCAGAACCCCGGGTAAACTATAACCTTTTTATTATTACATCTAAAAAATGAAATCCAAAACCCTTCTCCAAACCCGGGTCACTAAAAACTTAATTTATTACATTTTGAAAGGGTACCCAGACCCTTTTTCCCAGAATCCGGTAAATAAAAACTTTTATTATTACATTTAGAAATGAATCCAGCCCCTTCCCCAAAAAATCCTAGTCCCTATAACTTGTTCAATTTTTAACATCAAGAAATGTATCCACCCCCTTCTCCAAATCCCGGTCCCCTATAACTTTTTTTCTTTTAATTACATCTAAAAATTTAAACCAGGACCCTTCCTGGGGAAAATTTTTGGCCCACTAAAACCTGTTTTTTTAAAATTAACACCCGGGGAAAAGATCCAGACCCTCCCAAAATCCTTCGCTATAACTTTTTTTTAAAAAATTATTACTTTCAAAGGAAATGTACCCAAAGCCCCTTTTTTGAAACTCTGTTGGGGTAATTTCCCACCATGACAATTTTTTTCTCGGGAAAGAGATTTTCCACACCCAAAAACTCTCTTTTAACAGAAAAAGAACCCCTATTACTGTTTTTGTGAAACCTTCTTTCCCCCAACAGATGAGGGCCCCCTTGTTCTAGAACCCCATCCTGGTATAAAAGATCTTGGTAAAGATCTCTAAAAATTTAAACCCTGATAATTTTTAAATACAAAAATTTATTATGTCCCCAAAGCCGTCTTTTTTTTTAAACTAAAAAACCCAAAAACCCTTTGCTCCCTTTCGGGGAATTAGCCCACCCACCCCCTTTTATTTTTTTGTTGCCCCTTTGAACCTTTAAAGCTCCCAAATTTAAAACAGGGGGCCCCTTCAAAATCCTATTTTGCATA
>JAODAL010073413.1:0-14743 GCA_025379985.1 Phyllomedusa bahiana | reverse complement strand
TTCCACCCAGGGGCAGTGACCAGGGGTTTTTTGTGTTACAGATGCTGTTGGGTCTTTACAAACCCAGATCATTCAAGTAATTTTTAAATTCAAAAAAAAAAAACTTAGGGAAAATACCCTCTAGGATCTTTTTCACCTTTTTTGGGGGAGTACAAAGTAAAAAAAAGTATTAAAAAAACACAAAAAAAAAAATTTTTTAAAAAACCCTTTAACGCTAAAAACGCAACTTTTAGCCACCACCCTAAAACTCTATATCATCCATATGTAAATGTCTGTGACGTAAGTGACACAATGACAAAACTTTTTATTGCGCCACTTTTTTTTTTTAAAAAAATGGATTAAAAAATAGAAAAACAATATTTTATTTTACTACTTTCCCTCGTACAATAACAAAACTAAGGCGACTATACGGAGGACTCCCTGTGGGTGCGGGATGCGCTGTTGCCCAAACCCTTTTCGCCATTTTCATATCGCCAAACATGAAGGGGCGTGCGGGGGCGTACTGGGGGCTTCGGGAGGGGAGCACCAGATTAAAAACTCCACGAATGTAGAACCCGGGGTCGGCAAAGTGAGGGCATTACAGCTCCGACAGGAGCCCAAGTTCAAATGCTCCTGATGGAGGGGGCGCAGTGAAGCAAAAATTTTGTAATGGGGCAATACAATACAGTTACAACAGACAAAAATAAAAAGAGTTGTCTATAAATTAATGAAAAAATAAAGAGAAATATCAAAGTTGTATAAAATCGTTTTTCAATTATTAAAAAAAGTTGATCATTTAAAATTAAACAAATATAATAAACTCCAAAAAAAGAAATATCACTAAAAAAAGGTCTTAAAAAAGGGAGAGAATTAAACAAATTTTACTTTAAAAAGCCAACTGAGTTGTACTGAGTTAATTTTTTGTCCTTTTTTTAAATAAAAAATTAAGATGTGTTTTTTCTTTTTCAACCTTTTTTTTTTTTTTTTTTTTCTATTTAGTATTTTTTAAAAGCAAGAGCCAGTACAGCACAGGTCTTGCGGGGCCGTTTTCCCCAAGAAATTTTACTTGGTAGCCATTCAAACTATTGTTCCTTTTTTTGGGCTGAGTTGTGATGTTTTTTGCAGACAAAAATACGTCCGAAATTGACCAGAACTAAGCCCGGGGAACATAAAACCTGTTTGGGAGGCCACAGGCCCCCAAAAACCCGTGCTGTTTTTTGGCTCTGCTGTAGATACAAAATAGAAAAAAAGGGGGAAAGAAAAAAAAATACATTTTAAATTTGATCACCCTAAAAAGCACGGGGAAATAAATCATTATAGTAAACGGACTGATTTCCCCTGCAGATATATTAAACAAAAATTTCAGCCCTCAATATCCCTCAAATTTTTTCAACTGTAGCCTTTCTAAATCATACCCTTCAACCCTTGTCCCGCCTAAGGAAATTTGTCACGTGCTAAAAAAATTTTAAATTTCCAGTTTTTTAATTTCTTTTAAACGAAAACCGAAAAAAAGGCCAGCAAAAGAAGCCCTTTAAAAGCAACGTTTTATTTTCCCTTGAACAAAGATGCCTTTTCCATTAAAAATTTTAAATTTCTTTTTTTTATCCGTTTTTGGGGTTCCCTAGGGGTCCCAACGGCCCCCCGGGGTGAACAAAAAGCCTTTTCAGGTAAATGGCCAAAACAAAAGCAATGCTTTTCTACAAAATGTTTCCAATGTAAAAAAATGCAGCAGGGGAAAGGGGAAACCTCTTTGGTTCATAAACAGCGTTCTGTGTAAGCCATCTCCATAAAGTACGGGGGTTGATTTTTGAAGTTAACATTGGGCCAGCTAGGAAACAATCGAGTTTTGGCTCTTACAAGTATAAAAAATTTCTCTCTCAGCATGGAGTAAGTACCCCAAATTTAAATTGGGGCAACACTTTTTTTTTTTTTACTATAAAACAATTTTTTTGTGACATTAAAAAACTTTTTTTCCTTTTTTTCCCCCCCTTCCCCAAAACCCCCCAACCCCCAACCTCCCCCATGGAACAGATTTACCATCCCCCCTCATCAGTTTTTGGAGAGGACATATGGCTTCATCCAAGTATTAAAGGGGGTTATTTATGAAAGGCTCAATTCTTCCCCGCCCCCAGACCCCCAAGGCCCACCCAAGGAAACGAAGAGCTAACACTTTGGGCCCCCGCCCCAAACGAGGGCTTTAACTGCCCAAAAAGGGGGGGTCCCCGCCCACAAAACCCTTTTGGGGCCCTTCGGTCACCAATCACACACAGGTGGGGTGAGTGTCATCACTGCATGCCAGCCCAATGACATCCACCGACTGGGGGGCAAACACTGCTTCAGGGCGGGGGAAAAGGGGAGTAATTTTTTTTTTTTTAATTACCTTCTTTCCGTGGGGGGCATATACTTAATTTTTTGGGGGGGCCCAAAACCTACTTTTTTAAAATTTCTGGGGGGCCTTAATGTACCTATATAATTGCTGGAGGGCTTATAACCTACCCATTTACCTGCTGGGGGACTTATATACCTGCTGGGGGACCTTAACCCCCTATTTTACCTGCTGGGGGGCTTTAACCTGCTGGGACCATAACCCACCGTATAAAACTTGGGGACAATAACCTACTATATACCAAATGGGGGGAAAATAACCTACCTTATACCAAATGGGGACCTTACCTACCTTTATATAATGGGGACCTATAACCACTATATACCAACCGGGACATATGCTAGCTAATCCTGCGGGGGACCCAAACCTACCTATATATATAAGCTGGGGGGCATAAACCACCTATATACCAATGGGGGACATATAACCACCTATACCAAGTTTTACCTATAACTGTTTATATACCCGTGAGGACTATAACCACCCTTATCCTGGGGAGGGCCATAACCTATTTATACCACTTACCCCCTTTTTTGGAAAGGCAAAGGAAAAACCCACCTTTCCCAAAGTACAAAAAGAGCATCTCCTAACCAATACCAACTTGAGGCAATCCAGCCAGAAGACCCACCGGGTCATCTTTCATAAAAACGAAAAGATTTTTATTTCCCAAAGCTCATAAATTTTGGGAAAAATTAAAAAAATTCCCTGGTTAAGTCTAATTTCTGGCCCCACATTAGGGTGGGCAATTTGGCGCAAACACAAAGCTGGACCATCCTGCTTTATAAGGGTTCATTTGGGGTTTTTTCCATGGGTTAAATATTTTTTGGGTTGCAATTTTTGGGGCCTTTACCCAATTGGAGCATGTTGCAAACCCCTTTTGTGGAAACTATCCCCAAAATTGGGCATTCTAACAAAAGGGGGCCCAACCCGTTTACTAGCGGGTTACCAAATAAATCCGGGGAGGGATACCTTTTTTATTTACTAAAAAAATATATATCCACCTATGGGGACATATAACTTACTGGCGACCATATTCCTTTTTACGGGGGACATTTAACTTGTAGTCACTCTATTACCTATCTGGGAACAAAAAACTTACTGCTTTGGGAAATCCTAAAAATTGTTAATCCGATTGTTAACCCAAAGTTAATTGATAAAATTTACAATCGCCGGGGGACTAAAGTGGTCGTTAACCTTTTAAGCCCAATTTGATAAGATTAGAAATCGACCCCGGGGACTTTTCCTCATCATTTAAATACAATATTCGAATGTATTTGTCTAGCATCTATCTATATTCTATTTATATAAATATCATAATGGAGATGATTTGTGGGCAGTACATTGATTTTTTTTTTTACATTGATTAATAGTCCTTCTTGGAGGGGAGTCAAAATAATATATAAAAAAACGGGTTTTAAATTTTTTTCTACCTAGTGGTAAACGCTTTGGAGTTGGGTGTATTTGTATCAAATTGTTTACTCGGTACTATACTGTTTTATGAAATTTTGAGGGGTTACACATATATTAAATAGATATTTGCTTCCCGACAGATGATTTTGATGGGGATAATCCCTCTATACCAAAGCAAGTGATTGATGCATTTTTTTGGTTACTAATTTGGTAACTACAACCCTCAGCCATCCCTCTGATATCGTGTATTAAATTTTGGGCTTTTAATTGGTTAGTTTTGGGAACTACAATCCTCACCACCCTCTAAAAACTCTTTTAATGTGCTTTTTAATTGGTTTGTGTGAACTACAACCCTCAGCCACCCCCTTAAAATATCTGTATTATATTTGATTTGAATTGGGTTTGAACTAAATCCTCAGCCTCCCTTAAATATTCGTATTTATTTGCATTTAAATTGTATGTGTTGAACTACAATCCTCACCATCCCCTAAAATACTGCGTATTATATTTATTTGAATTTGGGTATGGTGTGACTACAATCCTCACCATCCCTTTTAAAATCTGCTGTTTAAAATTGTGCATTTAAAATTGGTATGTTGTGAACACAATCCTCACCATCCCTCTAAAATATCTCTTATTAATTGTCATTTAATTTTGTGGTGTAAATAAAATCCTCACCCATCCCTTAAATATCCTGTTTTATTTTGTGCTTTTAAAATATTTTTTTAACAGATAGCATCCCACCCCGGGTTTTCCCTAATGACCCTTTTTTTATTATTCCCCTTTTACCCCAAATTTTACATAGAAGTCTGTTTTTTAAAGGGGCCATTTTTTACTCCCCCCTTTACAACACCCCTATTCACAGATTTAGGAAGCCCACTCAAGCACACTTAATTTTGTAAACTAGTCAATCTGCCCCTCGGTCAACGTGCATCTATTTTAGGCATGTTTTTGAAATCTAGATTTGAAAGTGTAGATTGAATTGATCTTGAAGAAATATACCAAAATGGGCCCAAAGTGGGCATAAGGGCCCGGGAAGGTTTTTCTGTAGTACCTACTTAGATTCCACAACTCATTCCCCCATGTACAAATGATCACCTGCAGCCACTCCTTCTATGTACCCCCCAGTCTCCCCCCCCTAAAAATTCTATCCATATCAGGCCTCTACCCTCCCCCACCCATGTATACACCCACACATTTTTTCCCCTTTTTTTAACCCCCAAAACGCCTCTTGCATATGCTCCCAAAACCTGCTTATCATCATTAACCCTGCTTCCTTTCTTTTCCCCCTTTCTCGCGCGGTGACACCCCAAACCCCGGCCCCCCCCTTTACTGCTCACCCACCCCTCCCCTTCATAAAACCCCCTGCTAACCTCTCCCTATTCGCTGTAATTTCCTCCCTTTTAAAAATTCCCTGTAATGCCCATCTGTTGGAAACAAACCTCACGCGTTCAGCCCTTTTTTCTTTCTTTTCCCTAAACCTCGGCCCTCCAGAAACAGGGCCTCCAGCACTCGACCCCGTTTCCCTTGCGCTCTCACCTATGGGCCTACATTTCACCCCCCCCCCAACCCGAAACAGGGGGGGTAAGTTGCATACTTCTCTTCCACACTGCACTTCCGGGTTTTCCTCCCGCCCCCCCTCCTTTCCCCCTTTTTGAAAATCCACACCATTGACCCTTTTTTCCTTTTCCCCCAGAGTCGCAGTGTGACAGACCCCCCCCCCCCCCCGCCAATTCTGGGGAAATTTCGCTGCCCCGGTCCCCCCTTTTCCTCTCTTCTGAAATCCCACTCTATCATGGGTTATTTCAAAATTTCCCCCCCTTTTTGACCCCCTTCTCCTTCTGCCCCTCGTTTCTTTCACTGACCCTTTTTCTTGGGCCCCTTGCAGTTTATGATTTCCCCCCCCACAAGGATGGGAAACCCCTTTTTTGGGCTTCTTTCTCTCCCCCAATTTCTAAAATCACCATTTTTCCTTTCTCTCTCTGATATAACCCATCTCTTTTACTATCAATTCTAACCCTTCTCTGGGCACACCTGCCCTTCACCCTTCGAAAAACCCCTCCTTTAAATCAAACTCAAAAACACCATACAGTCCCACTGCCCCCCAACCCCCTCTTTCCCTTCCCCGATGGCTTCAACATTTCAACGAAAATCCACAACCCCCTGGACAATTTGGGACCCCTCACACACCTACCACCCAAATCAGAGCCCCGCCTTGGGACACCCTCAAAATCGGTTCCTGCAACGATTCTCCAGTTGCTGAGCGTTTTTGGGAAAATCAAACTCCTGCAGACTTTCTCCACACAAATTTATGCTCAATTATCCACGCCCTTACAGCGCCAAACAAAAAAATTTTACCCCCCCTCACTCAAAATTACACAACAACCCAAAAACCCTGTTTGACACCATCCATCCCTTCTCAGGCCTAAACTCAGCCCGGTCTCTGACCTCTGTGCTGAGGAAACCTTGGCCACTCACTCAAAAAAAAATGACAGTACCGGATAAACCCCCTTTACAAACCCCAAGCAAACCCCTCCTGTCCCCCCCCCGCACATCCTTATGTGTTCTTAGCTCTTGACCCAACGACAGAAGAAGAAGATCCAGGTTCCCTGTCTGCTCACCCCCCCCCGCTTTAAGGCCCATCCCTCCCCCCCTTCCCATTAAAATTTCTCCCGCTATCCTCTCTACCTTACTGCAAACTGTAACCCTCTCTCTCCCGGGACTTCCCATCCCCCTTTAAACAGGGCCCAAACCCCTACTAAAAAAACCCCCCCCTGGACCCCTCCCGTGCGCCAACTACCGACCATTCTAACCTCCCTTTATCTCTAAGCTCCTGGAAGCCTTGGGCCCCTCGCCCAATCCCTATTTTCTCTAACTCTCTTCGGGTCCTCTACAATAGGTTTCCCCTCTTTTCACCCACGAAATCCTATTAAAAATCTCAACGATCTCCAATGCTAAAACTCAGGGGAAATACCTTTTGGTTTTCTGATCTCTCTCAGCTTTTACACTGTTATCACCTCTTCTCCCACACTCACCCCCCATTTGGATCCAGGGGCACTCTCTCACTTTGGGTTTTCCTTCCCACCCTCGACCGCTTCTTTTTCTCATTTCAGGTTTTACTTTCCCCTCCTCTCCCCTTCGAGGGGGCCCCAGGGGGCAGTTTTTTGTCACTCCTTTCTAACTATACACCCCCCTTGGCCAACCATCATAATTTTCTTCCCTACCCCCTCTACGCTGATGACACTCAATTATCACCTCTTTCCAGACCTCCTCTGCCCCGCTAAAAACACCAGTGACTTCTTTCCCCGTCTTGAATCATTTTTCTCTCTATCTCCCAATAAAATCACCAAAAAACCAACTTTTTGTTTTTTCCCCCCTCTACTAACCAACCCCCATCTGCTATTTCTCTCGTGTGTGGGACACCAAACACCAGGGAAGGCCCAGTTTGGGGGTTTTTTAGACCTGATTACCTTCACCCCTATATCCAATCCCTTGCCCGTCCTTCACTTGCACCTCAAAAAATCTCCAGAATCTTTTCCCTTTTTTCACTGTGGAAACAACTCAAACCTCATTTTTTCTCTTTTTCATTTTTCGTCTTACTCTGTAACTCCCTTTCTTTTCGTTCCCTCTCTGTAAACTCTCCCCCTCCAATTTCCTGAATGCACGCCCGGGTTGTCTTTTTCTCCCGCCGCAAATGTGCCTCTACCCCGTGTCGTCACGCATGGTTTCCCATCCATACAGAAATACAGCTAAACTAATCACTCTCACTCTAAGCTCTCCACATGCTGACCCCATACATCCCCTCCCTATCTTGTCTACCACCCTCCCCCCCCTCTCCCTCACTACGGGCACAAACTACAGACTACAAACACCGAACCTCCCATGCCCCCTCTCAAGTTTTTCAGTGCTGCACCCCTCTCTGGAACATCCTACCACGGGGGCCCGGGGACAAACCGACCTTCGCAGTTTTTAAAGTGTCCTGAAAACACTCTTCTCAGGGAGGCCACCAAAACCATAAATGTTAACCCCCCCCTTTTTCACACACATTTTCACTCCCACACTGGGGATCACAGGCCTTACTTATATTTTTTACATATGGGGCAGGGTTCACCAAATTTTTGTAAACCTCCCCATATTTATAAAACTGGCTGGGCCCTTTTAAATTTAGCACTTCTCCCCCTTTGTTTTTCCCCCCGGGACCCTCTTTAATTGTAAGCTCTTGCGAGCAGGGCCCCACACCCTTTTGTCTCACTGTAATAGCTTTTCCTGTGTAATGCTGTCTTTTGTCTTAATTAACCCTCTACATTGTAAAGTTGGGGAAAAAGTTGGCGCTATAAAATAAAAAATTATTAAAATTAAAATTTTTATTTTTATTATTTTCCCCGTTGTACTTTAAAGGGCCCCATGTATGAAACTGTCTAGGGCTAAAAACTCTCTTTTTTTGCCCATAAACCAATCAAGCGCCTTTTTATTTTTTCCCCGAGCACTATATGAAATGAGAGGGGAGCTCTGATTGGTTGCTATGGGCAACAAAGAGAGTTTTAGACCTAGAAAGTTTTCATACTTGTGGCTTAAAGTCTTTCCGTAGTATGTACCAGGGAGCTGTCATTTCTCTTATCTAGTTTGCAGAGAATTTGTGAAGGCTATTGATAGGATTAGGTTTCTGTTGGGGTCGCCCTAATTGGGGTGGTTACCCCATTTTTGGATAGGTGGGTTTGGTTGAGGGTAAGTGTAGGGTTATTATAGATTTATTCTATGATTGGTAATTTATGTTAAAAGTAAAATTTTATCTAGCTAGTGCATCACTACATTTGTTGTATTCTGCTTAGCTAGAGGTTATAACCAGTAGTAAGAGGGAGATTGTGATCTCATGCTATAAAGATGTAATGGGACCACATCTGGAATACTATATTTAGTTCTAGAGACATCACCTACAAAAAGACATTGATAAAATAGAATGGGTCCAAATACAGCTACAAACAGAAACCAATTATCTTAACCCCTTACTGACACTGGACGCATGGATACGTCCTGATGCTGGTAAGGGGCATGGTAGCGGGATCGCAGCAGGATCCTGCTACATAGCCGCCGGGTGTCGGTGGCTAATTGCAGCTAACACCCAGCAGTTACATAGCGGGAGGACGCCGCCGTTATCCCGTATTGTTTAACCCCTTATACACCGCAGTGAAGATGGCTGTGGCGTCTAAATGAATGAGAAACGGTGCCGCGCACTGCTCCTAACTCTGATCGGGTCATCAGCGGCCCCAGGCAGAAGTAAATGGGTTGTGTCCCCTAATCTCGGGGTGAAACATGACAAATCCAAATCCTCTGTGAAGGATCTCTCAATCCCCCGGCGGTTTTGTTTTCAAATTTCCACACTTTCTGCACCCACCGGACAGGAAGTGGGTGAATCGCCTTTTTACACCATTTTAATGCATTAATCTATTTAATTTATTTAGTTTTTTGGATTAAATGATCAAAAACCTTTTAAATTTTTTATCCTCTTCAAGTAATGATTTAAAATATTAAGGAATTTACCATATGTAAATATACAACCCAAAGAGAACAATTCCTTTAAAAATTAACTTTTATTAATATCTCATATAAAACTTAGAACACAAGATATCCCCAGTGAATTACACCCGACGGGTGACGAAGAACTATGGGACAATCTGCCTAGACAAACTGCCTATTGGCAATAAGAGGAGTAATACCAATCAAGTCCCTAGTGCAATACCTATTATCTACCCAATGCAGAGCACCCGCCGCGATAAGGGCGACCCCGCGTAGCTGGAGTCTAGGAATCCCTAGCCTGAGTTCCTAAGACTAAAATGGGGTAAAGGTCAAGAAACTGAAACCAATCCCTATGTATGGCAGGGAGTGGAGAATAGTAGCCACAAACCCCACCTCAACCAGCAATACAATTGAAAAAACGTTTTTGGGTATAGGTAAGCAAATAATTCAACGGCTAAGAAATATACTGATGTGATCTCCCAGGATTCCGCAAGACATCACTCAAAAAATATATATAGCCGATACACACACCAAAGAGGGGGATAATATATTATAACATCTGGTTTGTACATAAATCCCCTAGGGAAAATTTACAAAAAAACCCCAAAAGGGGCTTGTATAGTTTTAACACCTAATTTGGTATATGAATCCCCCATAGATCACCCAAAATATTTCCCCATGTTTAACGGAGATTGAGACTGGGTTTTCCTTGAAAGGGGGGGTCTTTTTTTTCCCCACCAAACCCATTTTAGGGAATTTTAATGGGTAAAGGCCCTTGTCGCTTACCCGTAAAGGAAAAAGTGGGAAAACATTTTTCTACAAAAAAGATTTTAAAGGGGAGTGTGAAAGTTGGGTTTTTGGAGCTGGGATCTAATAGGGGTTGGGAAACCTCTGCAGTTCATCTCAAAAAAAGGAAATGTTCCCCGGGTTTGGGGGAAGGCCCTTTTTCATGCCCTATGAGGAAAAGCTCACGCAGGGCCACCGCCCCCCCCTATTCCTGCATTGATGCGTTTTTTGAGACGGTGGTTTGGGGTAAACTTAAGGTTTTGGGGCCCCAAAGATTTAAGGGCCCTAAACCAATTTGTCAAGGAAGGGAAAAGATTGGTTTTGGGAAAAGGTTTTGGGAAAAAGGGACAATTCTAGGGAAAATTCAAAGGGCAGAAAGGATGGGGGGTTTAACTTAGTGATAATGGATTTTGGGCCCAGTAAAAAACAAATTTTGCCTTGCCCTTTTAAACAGGCCCGGGGAATTTTTAAAAAAGGGTTACTGAAAAAAAAGGCCCCTTTACACCATCCTTTTCGCCGGGAATTTAAAAGGGGTTGTTAGATGAAGCCCTTTTTAAGGGGGATTTTTTCAAACCAAAAACCCGAGTTTGATTTTTCCTTTTTCCCGGGAGTTCCAAAAGAGTGGACGCCCATTTTTAGGGTTTCCCCAAAAAGTGCTTTTAAAGGGGGCCCCATTTCCCCAAAGGGGGGGAAACCCCATTTTTTCCCGGAATTGGGAGTTTACCAGAAACTTGGGGAGTTTTTTTATAGATGGGGGATTTCAAAAGAACTTTGTCACGACCCTGCCCTCGTATATAAGAGACACTCCCCAGCCCTTTTCTTCTAAAAGCGGGAAAATTTTTGGGGTGGGGTGATCAGGGATCCCACTGCTTTGCAGCATAGAGTAGAGGCACTCTACTTTTCCCAATACCCTCATGAAAAAAGGGGCCTTTTTAAAAACCGTTGATATTTCCCTTGATCCAGGGGCACTCGGGATTAAATTGCCCACAATAAAAATTTTAAATTTCTGGTTTTGGGCCGAAGTTCTCTCTGGAGAGAAAAAAACCCTTTGTTTTTAAACCCGTAAGTTCTCCCACCAGCTCGGGGGCACGGCTAGGGGGAGCCCCAGGGGTTTCCCCACTTTTTGGCCAATGTCCCCCGGGGTGGTGGGAGAGAAACCTCCCATCTTTGGGGGGGGATTGGGAGACCAATGGTCGGGCCCAAAATTTTTCCCCTTCGGACCCGTTTTCATTGCGCCCATTTCATTTTTTGGAAAAGGGTTTGGGGGGATCACCCTTTGGGGAAATCTTTTGCGATAACTCCCAAACCCAGAAATGATGTTGGTTTAAGATTTACCTTTTGGGGAAAACGAGTTTTACACTTCCAATTCCTTGATGGAAATTTTAAAAATCCGGTTTTTTCAATGAATAAAAGATATTCGGGAAATTTCAGTCCACAAAAACCATTTTCCCCTAAGAAGGGAAAGCTGCCATCGGGGAGCTTTGGGTTTTGCGGGGTATCCCCCCGGGGACAGTACCTTCCCCGAGGAAAAAAATGCTCCCGGACATACCCCACTTTTCAAGCAACAAGCTTGGGATTTTCCCAAAAATGGGGGTTAAAGGTAACAGGGGTTTACCGAGAGGCCCTTTAAAAGGGGGGCTTTTCAAAAAATTTTTCGGGAAAGAGGACAAAATTTTAATCTCTTGGCCCCTTTTAAAAAACAAAATAAAACCCCCCGGGTTTTGGGAGAGAAGGGATTTTCGTTTCTTTGGGGGGAGTTTAGCCCCAAAAATGCACTTTAGGTTTTAGGGATATTGTGATAGGTATTGGAACATCTTGTTTACAGGATGAAGCCCTTAGAGCTTTTTTTAAAACCGGCCCCAATTTTAGCTTTCCCATACGGGAAAAAGGACTTTTAGCATTGGGGATTTTTTGGTTTGAAAAGCCACTTTTGTGCCCCTCCCCAAAAGGGAAAACCTGGTCAGTGGGAACAGCCTAACGGCTGTTTTAAAAATGTGGTAAATCCCGTTTTTCCCCTTTTGTTTTTAAATTGCAAAAAAATTTGGGGTAGTGGAAACATGAAACCCGGACTTAAATTTTCCCGGGGGGCTTTCAAAAAATTTGTTTTCCCCTTTTGGGGGTTTTTTTAAACCTGGCCCCTGTCCCTTGTGGCTTGAATTTTTGGGGGAAAGACCAAACGAGAATTCGGGCCCAGGATAGGGGGAAACAAATTGGCGATTTTAAGAGACAATGGATACACCTATTGCAAGGCATGTTTGGGATAAAACATAAAGGGAAGGCAAAATGTATAAAAGTTTAGGGGTTTATTGTTTATGTGGGCCCCCCTTTTAGAGGTGGGGAGTGGGTTTGATTCTTTCTCCAAGAGAGCCCTCAATGGATCTCCCGGCCCTTGAATTGTGGGAAACCCAAAGGGGTTCTAAAACGAATCCCTTTTTCTTTTGCAGGGTTTTATTTAGACTGGTCTACCTTGTTGGGAGAAAAACTCTCTCCGCTTCCCGATTCTGGTCTTTGTTTTTTTTTTAAAAATTTATTATTTGTTCATAAGCATATAAAATTACCCCCTTGGTTTTTTACCATTTTATGCCTTAGGGCTAAATAAAATTTTATATTTTCTGCCCTACAAAGAAACGGTTTTGTCCACACAAAGTTTCTGGTTCTAAAAGGAATGGGAAAGTCAATGAACTTTTTTGGTAACTTATGTTCCTGTATTTTGGCTCAGGTATATCATGTGCATTTTTTTAATGAAAATGTCGATGTCCAGGCTTCTTTGTTTTTTTGCATTTAGATGGGTTTCCCCATTGGTTTACGTAAGGAAGACCCGGTGTCTTTTTTTGGGTCAGGGTACATACGTTTGGCTGTTTGATTAAGCTGGGGCCCCTTTGCCTTAAACAGTAGCCCCCTTTTTTTTGGGGGGGCCACGCATGCGTTAAAGGGATTGGAGGTATCTGTTCACTTCCCCTGATTATCCCGCTTTGGGCTCGGGGCCATAAAATCTGTGGGCGCCTTTCTTTGAATCTCTGCGCGTGCGGGGGTGGGAGACATGCGTGCGAGCGGCCAGGGTTTGAATGTCCGGGGCGGTGCGAAATGGGTCCTCCCATAGACCCCGAATGTTTCCCGCGGGGTGTAACAAACAGGATGGGGTGAGTTTGAATAAAAGGATTTTGGTGGACTTGTAGGTGAACAAAAATAATGTGAGTGGGCGGAAATTTTAAACATTTCCAAACTACAAAAATAGGTGGGGGGGGTTTTTCCCACCCCTGTGGGACAAAAAAAACCCCCCTCACCCCAGAGGAGAAACCCAAACCTGGGAGATATTTATTTGGTGAAGGCTGTTCGGGTTTGGTTGTATGGTGTTAATTATACACTACTTATTAAAATGTGGTATGCCTCTTGTATAAAGGGGATTTCGGTGGATTTGAATTTTAAAAACCCCCCCGTTTTTTTTCCTTTTTTTTAGGCACACCAGTTGTTGTGAAGAGCTTTTTCCCCTTTTTTAGGTACTATGTATTTAACCCATGCTGGTTTTATCTTTAGCTTGGGGGAAATTGTGTAAGGCACTTTTCTCCTTAAACCCCCTTGATAAATCCCTGAAAAATTTGGGGCGAAAAAGCAGCGTTGGGGACTAAATTTTGTATTATGGAGATTCATATACAAATTAGGGGGTTACACTATACATGCCCCTTTTTGGGGTTTATTGTATTTTTCGTTTTGGGGGTTTATGTACAGAAAAACCCGATGTTATAATATATAAAACTTCCCCCCTTTGGGGGTGTGTATCGGCTATATTTATTTTTTGAGTGATGTTTGCGGAATCCTGGGAGATCACTCAGTATAATTTTTTACCGTTGATTTATTTGTTACCTATACCAAAAAAAATTTTTTTTTCTTACCTTTTACCCCAAAAAAAGTTTTTTTTAATTTTTATTTTCTGGTTGAGGTGGGGGTTTTTGGCTACTATTCTCCCCTCCCTGCCATTTCATAGGATTTGGGTTTTAGTTTTTTGATCTTTACCCCATTTTAGTCTTAGGAATCAGGTAGGGATTTCCCAACTCCGTAGCGGGGTCGCCCTTATCGGGGGGGGTGCTCTGCATTGGGTAGATAATAGGTATTGAAATAGGGGCTTGGGGGGGTAGGTATTACTCCTTTTTATTTTCCAATAGGGGAGTTTTTTCTAGGGAGAAATTTTCCCATAGTTCTTTTTCACCGTCGGGTGTAAAATTTATTGGGGGGTATTTGTGTTCTAAGTTTTTTTGAGTTTTTAAAAAAAGTTAATTTATTTAAAAGGAAAAAGTTCCCCTTTTGGGGTTTTTAAATTTAAACGCTCACACTAGTGGTGAAGGGAAACCCCTTTTTTGCATCTGGAAAAAGTCCCAATCATTAAAATTTTAACATCATTTATTCCGAAAGCTGAACAAGTAGTATAAAAAAAAAAACCCAAAAGCCAAAACTGCCCGGGGGTTTTTTTGGGCATTTTTAAAGTCCCCAAAAAAAAATTAAAAAATTGAATAAAAAAATTGAATGCAAATTTCCAAAATGGTTTGCAAAAAAAAGTCACTTTTAGCCCAAAAAATGCCCCCTTTCCCCCAAAGGGGGGGCCAAAAGGGTTAGTACAAAAAAATTATTGGTAGGGAGAAAATGGTGAGGGCGCAAAATTTTAAAAGTATCAAC
>JAODAL010073412.1:0-14743 GCA_025379985.1 Phyllomedusa bahiana | reverse complement strand
CTGTCATTGTCCCAATCGGTGGCCAAACCCCAGTTTTTCCCAAATCTCCGGGATGAGATTGTGCCAGGGCCTGCTCATGCTCCCTGCTCCCCGGCCCTCCACACTTTTCATTGTGCCACTCTGTGGCCTCTACTTTTTTTGCCCCCCCAGAATGTCATTTGCCACTCCCTGACCCCCTGCTGCTGCCGCCGTGACCCCCTTCTCTCAGTCATTGTGCCATCTGTGGCCCCCCTCCTTTTTTCCCACCTCCAAAAACTTTCATTGTGCCACTGTCTGACCCCCAGCTGCTGTGGCTGCCGCCGTCACCCCCACCTTGTCACTAATGTTCCCACCCTGAGCTTTTGGCTTGTTTTTTTCCAGCTTTCGCTGGCATGCCTTTATCGGCTAATTCCCGCTTGAGTTTTTTGGTAAATTTTTTTGCCCTCTTAAGTGCCCAGGGAATTTTATAGTGAAGGATTCTAAGGCGCGGCAGTAATGTGCGTGTCATAAAAAACACAACCCTTTGTATGAAGACCAAACCAAGCTCGTCTGCATTTTTAAAAGCATGGCACAAGGGTTTCTACAGCCCCCTCCCAGGCCCCTGTGCTTTCCTGGAAATAGCTGTTTTTTAACGCTAATGTCTCTTTGGCTTCACGCCCTTTTATGAATGCCCGCGGGAGATACCACCCACTTTTTCCCCTACAACGTAATTTAAAGGTATACTAGACCCAAAAGAGGGGAAAATTTACGAAAAAAACTTCTTTCCCGTGAAGCATGGTGGATTTTCCCGCCAAAAACCATGAATTCCATTGGTTTAAAAAGCCCCATGACTTTCAGGTTTCCTACTTAAAGTTCTACCCTTTAAACAGCAGAAATTTCACTGATTTCCCCAATATAAAAGGTTTTTATTGTTTGTATACATTTTTTTTTTACTCATAAAAGTTTTATTGCAATTTTTCAAGTCAAACAGAGACAACAAAAGAGTTCAGACAAAACCCCCCTGCCCACAAGAAATCCAGAAATTTAATAAAATGAAATAGATAAAAAACTCCCAAAGCATTTTTCTAAACCCAAAAACAGGAAGGAAAAAAATTTTTTTTTTTAACAAATACAGCACAATAGTTGAGGGGTTTATACCCAAAAGGGGTCTCTAGCCAGGTGGGAAACGTTTTCAACCCCACACTAAGAAAAAAGGGGAAAAAAAGGGAAAAAAGAAGAAACAAACAAATAACAGTGCTACCAGATATGGCAATGTACTATGTATCCGCGTGTGGGAATGAGCAATAGGTATTTTCAAAAATGTATGTGGTTTTTAAAGGGCCCTTAGTATATTCGGGGTATCCCCAAAAAAATCTTTGAAATTCACCGAAGTTTCGTACAGAGACAAGTGTGGAGAGGGCAATAAATCTTGAGTGCTATCTATCAATTTATAACAATGCAAACCTGGATGAGGACCAGTAGGACCATCTAGGTCGTATTTTGTATAGGAGATTTGGGGATATTGCCAGGGGCCCGGTTTTCCGGTGGTTTTTGGGGTTTTTGACTGCCCTTGGGGGGACCCCTCTAAAGCGGGAAGGGGGAGGTCACTTCCCCAATTTTAAAGGGTATTACTGATCCGGCAGATACCAAAAATGAAAAAGAACCGTTTTGATCATTGTTGGAAGGGATTTAAATGCAAAAATTTAAGAACTGCCCTTTTAGGTGAAAGGGCCCAATGAGATTTGGGAAAAATTCCCGTTAGCAGTTTTCCCCCCCACTTCCTTTTCCCAAAAATTTTTAACTAGAGGGCAGCTCCACCCAATATGTTTGTAAAAGGGACCCCAGAGCCAAAATTTCCCCCAACAGCGGTTTAGAGTGATTTGAGAATATTTGAGTTTAATCTAGTGGGGGGGGAAAATACCCCCGTAAGTGAATTTTCCGCATAATTTTTATGGGTTAAAACATCTTTGGGAAAATTTTCCCAGAAATATTTTGCTGCGGGTTTCCCAGTTTTCCTGTGAGAAATTTTTTCCTAACTCTATCTCCCATTTAGTTTTAAAGGCTGGGTTGGCTGGGGTTTTCTGTTTAAAAAGAGAAGAATAGAAACAGAAAATAGCCTTTTCAAACCTCTTTTTTGTGCAAGGAAATTTTGAAGCGGGGAAGGGGGAAAGGAAGGGGGCCCTTTGCGTTTTCCCACTTTTTATAGGGAAAAGGCCCCAAAATTGGAGGTTTACCTAGAAGTGGGTTTTTAGGGGGGAGGGAAAATGTGTTTTTAACTCCCCAAAGGGGTTTTTAAAAGTCTCATCAGTTGTAAAGATCACCCAGGTAAGGATTGGGCCCCGTGTTCCATTGGGGAAGGGGAAAGGGGGGGGGACTTGCCAAAAAAAACATTTAGGGGGGAGGAATGTTTTTTTTTTTTGGAAACCTGTTTCTGAGCCAACAAAATTATTCCATTAGCAGTTAGGTGGGCTAAGGGTGGGGGGTTTTAAATATGGGAGTGTGGATCCCCATAAAGAAGCTAGGGAAAATATTCTTAAGGGGGGGGTTTAGGGTTTAAAAAATGTCCTCCAGTTGCGCCCCCGCAATGGGGGTTCGGGGGATTCCCAAAGGGTTTTTTTAAGAGGTTCAAGAACCCGGGCCCCAAAATTATTTCCAGAAGAGATTAGGTACCAAAAATCCCCCCGATTGGAGGGGTTTAAAAAGGGGGTCTTGCTGATCTTGGTTTTTTACGGGCCCCAAAAAAAGTTGGGGTAGTGTTGTTGGAGCTTGGCTAAAAGCTGTTTGAGGGGAAAAATTTTAAAAGGGGTTGCCCCGATCAAATATAAATATTTTGGGAAAGGGGTAGCTTTTTGTCACCTGAATTGGGGCCATCCCAAAATAAAAGGGGAAATTTTTTCTGAGGGATTAATTTTCCCCCGATAATTTCCCTTAAAGAGTTTGGGAAAAGGGTTTAAAGTCTAGCATTTTTTTTGAAAGGGCTGGGGAAATTTTTACCCCCTTAAGTAAAGGTAAACCCATGAAAGGCGACCCGATTTAAATTTGGTTTTACCCCACCCTTTTTGTAAGCCCCGGGGGGGGGACAGTGGAGAGGCAAGGCTGTGCCCTTTTTTGCGTTAAACTTGTAGTAGGACAAACCCAAAGAGTATTGGGGGGAGAAATTAAAGGGGGTTAGGGATTGGGGGTTTCTGGGTTTTTTGGGAAAGGATTTGAAAGTCATCAGCAATAAAAGGCTGACTTTGTGATCTATAGAGTTGACGGAAAATTCTGAAATTAGGGGGGGGGGTTTCTGATTTTAAAATTTCTTGGGGTTCAACACATTAAAAATTTATAATTAAAAATTTTGGGGAAAGGGACAACCTTGGCGGGTTCCCTTAGGGATTGTAAAAGGTTCTGGAAAAAAATCCCCAGGTGAAAAAATTGGCAGCCCGGGGAGGTATATTTAAACTAAAAATTTCCGTTAGGGGAAAAAGGGCCATTGAAAAACCCAAAATTGGCTAGAATGCTTTTAAGTAAATTCCCCGTTAATTCTGCAAAAACTTTTTTCTCCCTCGGGGGGGGCCAATTTCTGTGGGGCTTCGAGTTTAGGAACTATGTGAAGGATTTCAATTTAAATCTCCAGTACTATCTTGGTCTGTCTCCCTTTAACAAAAACCTTTTGGGCGGGGGAAACAGGTGGGGGAAAAATAGCATTTCAATTATGGGGTAGAATTTTTGGAGAATAGTTTTAAAAAAACATTGTTAAGAAGAGAGAAGGGTCTGTAATTTGGGGACAATATCTGGGGTTTTCCCGGTTTTGGGGTGGGGGAAATGGTTGCCCCCATAAAGCTCCCGGGGGGGGTTACCCGGAGCCTAAAATTTAAAACAAAGTTTTTTTTAGGGGGGGGGCTTTGGTTGGGAAAGGTCTGTTTAAAATTTTGGTTTTGGTTTAAAAACCCTTTTGGGCCAGGAGATTTATTTAATTTGGATTGGGAGATCATCTGCTTGATTTCAGATTCTGTGATCGGCGCATTCAAAGTTTCTAGTTGCGTGGAGGAAAGAGTGGGTAATGAATTAGTATCTAAGAAATTGTTTATATCTTCGCCGGATGGAAGAGGTACGGAGGGGTCATCCTTAAGATTGTAGAGTGATTGGTAATAGTCGGCAAAGGCGTTTGCTATGTTTTGGGGGTCATAAATTCTACCCTTGGAGGGGCAAGTAATATATGCCGTCTTTGATTTGGCCTGTAATTTTTTAACCCTTTGTGCCAACAATTTCCCTGGACGGTCCCCTTGTAGATAATAGTTCATTTTCAGCTTGGAAAGATGGTGATCATACTTCTGGAAGAGTATAACTCGTAGTTTGTTTTTTAGCTCTTTAAGTTTGGTTTGTAATAATGGGTCTGGAGCAGTTTTAAGTTGAGTATCCAGATATTTGATACTATTTAGCGTGTCATGGAGCTCCTTCTCTCTTTTGCGTCTCTGCCGTGCAGCAATCCTCAAACAGACTCCTCGCATGAAGGCTTTATGGGCACACCATACTATTTGTGGGTCATCAACAGATTCAGAATTAAAATGAAAAAATTCTTTTAGGGAGTTCTGCATATCTGAGACTACTTGTGGCACTTTTAAGAGGAAGTTATTGAGTCTCCAAGGAGAGAAAGGGGGAGGGGAGAAGTGGCTCTTAAGGGTAAGAAAAATTGGCGTGTGGTCGGACCAGGTGGCATAACCTATCTCCGTGGACTCCACATTGATAAGAGCTGCTTTATCAACCAGAAAGAAGTCTATCCTGGAATGCGAGAGTTTAGCTGCTGAAAAATAAGTATAATCAACTTCTGAAGTATGGAGATATCTCCAGGGGTCGTGGAGTTCTTCTTCTAACAGGAAGGACTTCAAATCTGGCGTTTTGACCAAAGCGCCTCGGGATCTATCAAGTATGTTGTCCACTACAACATTAAAGTCACCACATATAATTAGTGGACTCTTGGCTGTGTCTTTGGCTTTCGCCACCGTTTTGGAAATAAAGGATAACTGATGTTGATTTGGAGCGTATATAACGACTATGATACATGCAACAGAGTCAAGGGAGCAGTTTAAAATAATTTATCGGCCTTTTGGGTCAATTTCTGATGAGATTAGGTTGAAAGCCACAGTATCCCTAATAAATACAGCTACTCCTGCTGTCTTGGAATCTGAGCAGGCAAAAAAGGAAATCGGGAACTTTTTATGTCTTAGGCGGAAGGAGTCATCTGGCTTCAGGTGAGTCTCTTGCACACACAATAAGTCTGCTCCAGATCTCACCGCATCTCTCCAAAAGAGTGACCTCTTAAAGGGAGAATTGAGGCCGTTAGCGTTAATGGATAGAAATTTTATCCCCATAACCACAGTACAAAATGTCTAGTTTTACCACAGATAGGCTCAACTCAGAAAGGACATGAAGAGCAGTTATAGTACATTCAAGGGTATTGCAAATAGACATGGTAGCAAGATAATCACAACTAGTGTAAGTAAGAACAGGATTCTTCTGAACTAAACAACATAAATAAAGTTGGAACAAGAAACTATTCCCGATCACCCAGGAACATGTGTAGTGGGGTACAGTCTCGTGCATGGCGCTAGAGAGGTAGACCACTAAATAGGCTCGTGGCGACAGGAGCGAGCCAACTGGAGCATTTCCCCAGCGACAAGAAGGTGAGATATTGTCTCATCAGTAGTCATCTGGAGCTTGTCGGCGTCTGCTGTTCTTTTCAGACCAGAGAGGTGAGATCAGGTTTGGTCTCTCTTTTCCTTTACGAAGAGGGGTATTGGCCGATGTAGTTAGGAGGCCCCAAGACTGAAGCATGTCACGCAGCATATTAGGGGAGGTGCAGACAATGGTGTTGTTGTCTTTGGAGAGGATTAGTTTGACAGGGAAGCCCCAGTGATAAGGAATGTTGTATTCCCGGAGGACTTTAGTGTAGGGGGTAAATTCTTTACGGCGGAGCATCGTTCCTGCAGAGAGATCCGGAAAGATGGAAAGATCCTTAAATCTGTCTGGTAGATCAACTCCCTTGCGAAGAGCCCGAAGCAGGTTGTCTTTAGTACGGTAGAAGTGTATCTTGGCAATAACATTACGCGGAAATGAGGGTGAGATTTGCTTAGGCTTAGGGAGTCTGTGGATGCGGTCCACTGTGAGATCCAGCGTTGTGGCCTCCGGTAGCACTATCGCTATAAGGTCTTGAAGAAAGGGAAGTAACATTTCTGAAGTAACGGTCTCAGGGATGCCTCTAATACGGATATTGGATCTTCGAGATCTATCTTCCAAATCGAGGACTTTAGAAGAAAGTTTCTGAACTTCTTCTTCAAGAGCCGAGTGAGAGTCTATAAGGTGGTTATGAGACGTAGCAAATTCGGCCATTTTAGTTTCAATATGGTCTGTCCTGGAAACCAGAGTTTGAATATCACCACTAAAGTCTTTCATCATCTGTTTAAAGTCATTCTGTATATGCTCTCTAAAGGAGGAGAATAATTGACGAAGCGTGGATTCTGTACTGTTAGCTTTCCCCGGGCAGTCCCGGAATTCAGAATCAATTGATTCAGCATGAGAGGGGGTAGGCGAAGAAGGAGGGAGGCTAAGGGCTCCTCTCAAGGGTCTAGCTTGTGAAGGCTGCTGGAAGAATTAAGTAAGCTTGGCTGGTCTCTTAGTTTGGCCTCGTTTGGAAGTGCCACCCATTTTTACGTGTGGTTAGCGAAGGCAGAATCTGCAGACAAAAATTGGTAAACCAATTGAGCCCCCCCCCACCTTTTTTTTTTAAATTCTTTTCTCTTCTTCTTATACTCTTCTTAGTTCAATTTGTAGGCGTATAAGATTTATTGCTGGTTCATAGGTTGGTATTTAGGGATAGCCTATAGGAGGATAATGCGCCTTCTCAGTGTGAGGCTTTCTTCAGTGAAAGACTTTACAAGAGAGGGCAGAAATCTGGAGAAGTTTGGGGTAAGTTGGGATGCCTGAATAGTAGTGATGTGACCAAAAACAGGCAGTCTGTGTCTGAACAGGTTGATACTGAGGAGTTGGAATCTTTTAGAATGAGAGAGCCAGGAGAATGCTTCCTGCGTGAGTCCAGGGTCACGCAGCAGGTTTGAGAAGGAGGGGATTAATGTGAGCTGACGTAGGGAAGCTGCAGTGTGGCGGTTAGTTTATTACGGCTGCGATCTGATATAGGCTCAGCCTAACTTGTGTAATAGAGTGATCTTCCTTACATAAAATGGCCGACAACCTTTTGTATATGGGAGATGTACATAAGGTTCACCTCTGAACGCAGCGCTTCATAAAAAGGGCTCAAGGCACAGGTCAAAGTCCCGAGTAGTTGGCTGGGTTGAGGTGTCTGGGCTCTCCGGTGAGGCTGCACAATCTTGTGGAGGCGAGCAGACTATAGTGAAATATTTAAAACTGGTCGCGGATTCTGGCACAGAAGCGGGCTATAGTGCGCAGCCGTAGGTATATATGTAAGGACTCACCGGGGTATTGCTGCAGCCTGCCGGAGTTAGAGCTGGTCTGTGTGATTCTGCAGCTCTTTGGAGCAAGATGCCTGCCAGCTATGTTATAGGAGGCTGCACGAGGCAACGCGCGCGCAGTCAGGGTGCCGGGCGTCCACCCACTGGAGGCACAGAGGAGGGAGCTCTAGCACTCACCAATGGAATGTCGCCGACCTGGACTCAAGGTGGAGAGAAGAGGCCGGGATGGTCGTGTGGACCGGCTCCCCAACTGGATGTAAAGGGGTTGTGTGTGGGAGCTCGTTTTCCTTCACTACGGGAGGTAGCACTTGACAGCATGTCCCCAGTCAGGAGGAAAGGTGGCCGCCGGCTACACGTTTCTGGAAGGGAGCAGCAGTACTCACCGCCGGGATGCTGCTGATCGGGGTTCCGGAGGTGCGGGTGATAAGCACGTCTGGTTGTGAGGACCGTGCTGTCGTTCGTGTACCGGGGCAGGCTTCGTATGTTATGAGCCGGATTCTCCTCCGCCACGAGTGAAGGCGCGCAGCCGCTCGTTAACAAGCTGTGAGTCACCGTTGCTGAATCTCGGCAGACAGGGGTTCTTTATGGGATCGGAGCTAGCCAGTAAGGTTCGGAAGTTTTCACCTCTCCCTGAGGAAAGAAGAAGCCCAGAGCGACTCCAGGGGTTTACTTTAGCTGAGGTAGTTTGTCGCTGGTCAGGAGCTCCTCTAACACGCGTCCGCCATCTTCAAGCGCCAGGCCACGCCCCAACTGTATACATTTTTAATATGCATCATTGTATTATTTCCAACACTATATAAGGAAATGAGGTAACCTGAACACACCTAAATAAGGGACACGCCTCCCGAAACGCGTCGGGGGAAACGTTTGCTGAATTGAAATTTTGAACATCTAAAAATGCAAAAGTATCCACAGGAAGAATCACCTCGGCAAGGGCACCCCAATGCTCCGTCAATAAAAACCGCTTGGAAGAAAACAAAACTAAATCTCTTTATTAGCAAAGTTTAAAAAATGGAAGCAGATGACACGGTACACTAGTCAACCTGACTAAGCTTTTCGGGCTAGGCGCCCTAACACAGTGAACTAGGGCGCCTAGCCCGAAACGCGTTAGTAGGTTGCCTACGTGTCCCGTGTCAGTTGCTTTCCTTTTTTAAGCTTTTGCTAATAAAGAGATTTAGTTTAGTTTGCTTCCGAGCGGAGATTTCATTGAGGAGCTTGGGGGTGCCATTGCCGAGGTGATTCTTCCTGTGGATATTTTGCTGCAAGCTGTTTGGCCGGGGCGCATTTTGGGAAAGCCAAACCCCTCACCCTAGATCTACATGGACACGAAGTCTGCTTTAGGTGAGCCATTTTTTGCATATCATCTGAAAAGGACTTTTAAAGGTATCTAATAAAGCTACAAGTTTTAAAGAATAAAAGAAATTCACAAGTTGCTGGAGTGCAAATAGTCTTTCTTTACCTGTATGCAGCAGGAGCTGGCCCCCGGATCTTCCCTTCTTGTGCAACTAAGTAGGTGAATTTAATATTCCTTCACATCTTTTTTGGTTAAGGTATCCTCCCTCATGTGTAACATCACCAGCACATACCCAGGGGTAATCACCAAATAGCAACATTTGTGGGCTTGGGGGGAAAAAAAATTTAGAGAAATAAATGGATCGATAACAGAAAGCAACGGGTCTAACACTGGTAAATTGGGAAAGATTACAAGGTGAAGCCAGGGTCGGAAATGGTCCGGTAATACACAGTCAATTAATCTGGATAAAAAATGGGAATACAGACAGGAAAATTGATAGGAACTCACAAAAGGACTGATAATTAGAGATGGGCGAATTGATTCTAACGAAGTGGAATTCGTTTAGAAATTTAGGAAAACTTCGGTTCGGAACGAAGTCGAACTTTTGGGGAAACTTTGCGGGGGAAAAGTGTGCTTTTGATTGATAAAACGGTGCGAGCAATGGGGTTACATGGGGCAAAGAAATCTGGGAGGAAAAAAGGGGATAGCCACATGACATGTGCAGGATTAAGCCAACAGAGACCCGGGGGGATTCTGTGACGTCACCGCACTAATAAGTCCCGGGGGCAAGGCGGGCGCTTATAACGTTCACTGTACGAGAAGGGAAGGTCTGCCCGGGCCCGTTTTGATAGCTGTTTCTAAAGAACTATTTTTTTTACAGCGATTTTTTGGGGGGGGTGTCACGCCTGTCTCAAAAGGGCTTTTTTTCTTAACCCTTCTAATTTTTTGATTTTGTGGGGTATTGGAAATTTAAGTCCCGTGTGATCCTGCAGCACATATACATGACATACAAAAATGGGCCATGCCCTTGCAAATTTCCCCCCTAGCCTACTGCAACTCCTTCTCTGGGACCCCGTTAGCACTCTTGCCTCCCCTTAATCCTCATCAAAATCTGCCGCCCGGGGGCTTATTCACCTCTCTCTCGTACTCCCCGCCCCCTCCCCTCGCCAATCCCTTCATGGCTTCCCATTTTCCAGCGAATTACTTAATTCTAAAAAAAGACCTACAAGGCTTTCCATAACCTCTCCCCTCCATACATCTCTGCCCTAATCTCCAGATACTCCCCCTCACGCAATCTCCGCTCCTCACAGGACCTTCTTCTCTGCTCTCCCCTAATCAGCTCTTCACACAACCGTCTCCAAGATTTCTCCTGTGCTTCACCCACACTGGAACTCACTGCCCCAACACATCATACTCTCCTCCACTTTCACCAGCTTCAAAAGCAACCTGAAAACCCATATCTTCAGGATAGCCTATAAACTATAGTAACCCCTTCTGTCACCTTACACTCCACAAACATGTCTGCCCCCCACCGTCTGTCTCTTTCCCCCATCCTTGTAGATTGTAAGCCTTCGCGGGCGGGTTCTCTCTCCCTCTGTGCCAGTTGATTGTCACATACTGTCAGCATTGAACTTGTTTGACTTATGTTATGTTTGTAACCCTCTTGAATGTACAGCGCCCTGGAACCAATGGCGCTCTAAAATAAATAATAATAATAAAAATAATAAAATGCTATCTGCTCACAGCACATTGAATATCCAAGGGGGAGCTAAGCCTGTTCCTGTTGTATTCATTTAAAGAAACAGCGTTTTTACAATACAAATACCACTTCTTTTTTGGGGCTGCTCAATTCTTTTGCGCAATTTACATCCAGGGGTTAATTAAGCGTTGTTCTCCCTGCTGTGGTGACTAAAAAGAAACCGTCTTTTTCACCGCCAAAAAGACATTTTTCCTGTAGCCTAATTCACAAGCGAAGGTTAATTACAAGTTTTTCTTTGTTTGGTGTAGCGTAAAATACACGCCATTGTAACACGCTGAAAAAAGCTGGTAGTTTTTAGTGCTCAATTTTTTTGCGCAATTTACATCTAGGGGGTAATTAAGGTTGTTCTTGCTGTTGTGGTTGACTGAAATAAACCGTCTTTTTCACCGCCAAAAAGACATTTTGCCTGTAGCATAATTCACAAGAGAAGGTTAATTACAAGTTTTTCTCTTGCTGGTGTACCGTAAAATCCCACACAATTGTAACACGCTACAAAGCGGGGTAGTTTTTGGGCTTGCTCAATTCTTTTGCGCAATTTACATCCAGGGGTTAATTAAGCGTTGTTCTGCTGTTGTGGGGACTAAAATAAAGACATTTTTCCTGTAGCATAATTCACAGGAGGTTAATTACAAGTTTTTCTCTTGTTGTGTAGAGTAAAATACACGCCATTGTAACACGCCACAAAGCTGGAAGTTTTTGGCTGCTCAATTCTTTTGTGAAATTTACATCCAGGGGTTAATTAAGCGTTGTTCTGCTTTTGTGGTGACTGAAATAAACCGTCTTTTTCACTGCCAAAAAAGACATTTTGCCTGTAGCATTATTCAAAAGCGAAGATAATTGCAAGTTTTTCTCTTGCTGTGTACCGTAAAATACACACAATTGTAACACGCTACAAAGCTGGTAGTTTTTGGCTGCTCAATTCTTTTGCGCAATTTACATCCAGGGGTTAATTGAGCGTTGTTCTGCTGTTGTGATGACTAAAATAAACCGTCTTTTTCACCGGCAAAAAAGACATTTTTCCTGTAGCATAATTCACAAGCGCAGGTTAATTACAAGTTTTTCACTTGTTGTGTAGCGTAAAATACACGCCATTGTAACACGCTACAAAGCTGGTAGTTTTTGGTTGCTCAATACTTTTGCGCAATTTACATCCAAGGGTTAACTAAGTATTTTTCTGCAGTTGTACTCAGTAAAAGAAACTTTGGGCAACATGTATGAAGCTCGCCACGTCGGGGAGCACCTTTCCGCCGGTTTTCCAGCGAAATCTGCGCCTGATTTATGTCGGCGCTGGGGCGCGCTCATATATTCCAAGTAAAGTCCGCCGCGCCTCCCCAGTTTTGAGGCGCGTGCGGGACTTAGGACAGTGCGGGGCTGTGCCAAAGTTTCGCCCGGAGGTAGTGCGGTCAACAGGGGCAAATCCGCCGCTCCGCCAGTGTGGGGGGCGCAGTGGGGGACTAGGCGCAGTGCGGCGCTGGTATGATTCGCCGCCCCAGGGGGTGCACTCGACATGGGGGAAAAAGTTCCTGCGCCTCGCCAGGGGTGGGGGCACAGGGGGGGACGGGGCGTTTGTGCGGGACTGCGCCAAAAATCTGTTACGATGCGAGACAGGCTGGAAACAGCAGAGTCTGAATCAAAAAGTCTATATAAAGGCACTCAACATTCTCAGAAAAAAAGCTGAAACCTAAAAAATAAAAAAAATACAACAAAATCACTTTCCAATATCCTAATTAAAAATTGGATATTGGAAATTGGGGGGAAATACAGTAATTAAAATTTTCTGAAAGCTATTCTCTTTGGTCGGCATAAACCCCAATCAGAATAGGAGGACAGTGAACCTTTAAAAAACCTATGGGAACTTTTTGATTTTGGGTGAGCGATTGCGTTGGCTACAGATCGATCGATATCGATAGTCGGCCGCTGTCGATAAGGTTTTCGTAGGGCACAATATGCGCGATGACCATTAAAGTTATGGGAGAGCAAAAACACCTTCATTTTTTACACCCCAAAAAAGGGGAGAAGCTGAAATTCAAACCCAAAAGTCAAAAGGGTACTTTCTACACTTAGGGAAAACACTTGGGGTTTTAAAAAATCACACAGAAAAAAAATCACAACCATTTACTATCCTGTCTTGGTTTTCCAAGCCTGACCCTTAAACCTGCATCCCCCCAAATTTAAAAAATGACAGAAGGCAGTATGATTTGAACCCCATTATTGAACTGGACATTGATACCCTGTCTGGAACCACATGACCCCAAACTGCATGACCCCAATTTAAAAAAGTGCCCGGAAAAAAAAGGGGTCTTTTCAAACCACCATTTTAGTTTAACTGGACATTTTCTATCTTGTCCTGGGCCACGATGAGCCCCAAAACCCGCATGACCCCCACATTTAAAAAAAGTGCCGGGGAAAAAGGAGTCTTTTAACCACCATTTTAGTTTTAAAATGGAATTGACTATACCGTCCGGGGACAGCATGAGCCCCCAAAACCCGCTTAAACCCCCACATTTAAAAAGTGCCGGGAAAAGGAGGGCTTTCAACCCCATTTTAGTTTAACTGGGCATTGACTATACCTGTCCTGGGCCACAGCATGAGCCCCAAAACCCCGCTACCCCCAAATTTTAAAAAATGCCCGGGAAAAAAGGGGTTTTCAACCCCCATTTTAGTTTACTGGACATGACTATCCTGTCCTGGGCCACACATGAGCCCCAACCCCGCATGACCCCCACATTTAAAAAATGCCGAAAAAGGAGTCTTTCAACCACCATTTTTGTTGAACTGGGCATTGACTATACCCGTCATGGGCCCCGCATGAGCCCCCAAAACCCGCATGACCCCCCCATTTTTAAAAAGTGCCGGAAAAAGGGTCTTTCAACACCATTTTAGTTTTACTGGGAATTGACTATACCTGTCCTGGGCCCCAGCAGAGCCCCAACCTGCAAGACCCCCACATTTAAAAAGTGCCGGAAAAAAAAGTCTTTTAACCCCATTTTAGTTGAACTGGACATTGATATACCCTTTCCCGGGGGAAAATGACCCCAAAAACCTGATGACCCCCCCCCATTTTAAAAAGTGCCGGAAAAAAAGGGGGTCTTTCAACCACCATTTTAGTTTCACTGGAAATTTATATACCCGTCCTGGGCCACAGCTGGCCCCAACCCGCATGACCCCCCATTTTAAAAAGTGCCGGAAAAGGAGTCTTTCAACCCCATTTTAGTTGAACTGGCATTGACTATACCTTCCTGGGCCACAGCTGAGCCCCAACCTGCATGACCCCCCCATTTTAAAAAAATGGGAAAAAAAGGGGTCTTTCAACCCCCATTTTTTGTTTCACTGGACATTATATACCCTGTCATGGGCCACAGCTGAGCCCCAAACCCGCATGACCCCCAATTTAAAAAGTGCCGAAAAAGGGTCTTTTAAACCCCCATTTTAGTTTCACGGCCCCTTTACTAAACTTGTCCGGGGCCCAGATAGCCCCAAATGCATGACCCCCACATTTAAAAAGTGCCGGAAAAAGGAGTCTTTCAAACCCCCATTTTAGTTGAACGGGCTTGACTATCCGTCCTTGGCCCCGCACGACCCCCAAAACCTTTCATGACCCCCACATTTAAAAAATGCCGGGAAAAAGGAGTCTTTTTAACCCCCCATTTTTTTGTTTCACTGGACATTGATATACCTGTCCCGGGGCCCGCATGAGCCCCAAACCCCGCATGACCCCCCCGGGCCCCGGGCTGACCAAGGCCCAAAACCGGGGTTTTTGCCCGGCGGGGCCCCTAGGGTCCGGGCCGCAGGGCCCCCCGGTCGCCCCCCGAGGAGGCGGTGTTCCCCCCCGGCGGGCCCGGGCCCGGCTGTGGCGGCTACAGGGGCCCCAATGGCGCATCAGCGACCGGACCCCTGGGCAGGGGGGCCCAAAACCCCCCCCTCGCCCACGGGTGATGGCCGGGTCACCGACCCAGCCATGCAGCCACACGGCGCCGCCGCACCGCGCGGTGCAGCACGACCGAGGCTGAACATCTGGGGTCTACTGAGCCCCTCTGTTCACTCCCCGGAGCCGCGGGGGGGCGCGCGATTAATTAGTCTCCGGCGCCGTCCCCGGGGCCCTGCACTCTGCAGTGGGGCGGCCACCCCCGGGAAGGGACGGGACGCAGGTGTCCGGGGAGTATTACGTTTTTTTTTTTTTTTAAAAATACTTTCTGTCCCCGGTGCCATATGCCCCTGCCCTGGGTGCCATACGCCCCTGCCCCGGCTATATACTGCCCCCGC
>JAODAL010073411.1:0-14743 GCA_025379985.1 Phyllomedusa bahiana | reverse complement strand
CGGGCCCCTGATAAAAACGACTGCACCTCTCCCCCCTGTACTACCCCCTGATAAAAGCGACTGCTACCTCAGCACCCCCTGTAGCAACGCCCCTGATAGAAGCGACTGCTACCTCTGCACCCCCTGTAGCTACGCCCCTGATAGAAGCGACTGCTACCTCTGCACCCCCTGTAGCTACGCCCCTGATAGAAGCGACTGCTACCTCTGCACCCCCTGTAGCTACGCCCGATAGAAGCGACCGCTACCTCTGCACCCCCTGTAGCTACGTCCATGATAGAAGAGACTGCTACCTCTGCACCCCCTGTAGCTACGCTCCTGATAGAAGCGACTGCTACCTCTGCATCCCCTGTAGCTACGCCCTGATAGAAGCGACTGCTACCTCTGCACTCCCTGTAGCTGCGCCCCTGATAGAAGCGACTGCTACCTCTGCACCCCCTGTAGCTACGCCCCTGATAGGAGCGACTGCTACCTCTGCACCCCCTGTAGCTACGCCCTTATAGAAGCGACTGCTACCTCTGCACCCCTGTAGCTACGCCCCTGATAGAAGCGACTGCTACCTCTGCACCCCCTGTAGCTACGCCCCTGATAGAAGCGACTGCTACCTCTGCACCCCCTGTAGCTACGCCCCTGATAGAAGCGACTGCTACCTCTGCACCCCCTGTAGCTACACCCCTGATAGAAGCGACTGCTACCTCTGCACCCCCTGTAGCTACGCCCCTGATAGAAGCGACTGCTACCTCTGCACCCCCTGTAGCTACGCCCCTGATAGAAGCGACTGCTACCTCTGCACTCCCTGTAGCTACACCCCTGATAGAAGCGACTGCTACCTCTGCACCCCCTGTAGCTACGCCCCTGATAGAAGCGACTGCTACCTCTGCACCCCCTGTAGCTACGCCCCTGATAGAAGCGACTGCTACCTCTGCAACCCCTGTAGCTACGCCCCTGATAGAAGAGACTGCTACCTCTGCACCCCCTGTAGCTACACCCCCGATAGAAGAGACTGCTACCTCTGCACCCCCTGTAGCTACACCCCCGAGAGAAGCGACTGCTACCTCAGCACCCCCTGTCGCTACGCCCCAGATAGAAGCGACTGCTACCTCTACACCCCTGTAGCTACGCCTCTGCGCCTGTGTCATGGGAGACGGAGCAGAGCTGGCAATGGTTAATGCTGACAAAGTGACCTGTGCCGCTTCACAGTGAGAGCTCTTCAGCAGCGCGTATAATCATCCCTGGCGCTAGAGACTCTACCTTTACCAAGGGACAAATCTATTAAGAGCATGAAAGCCACAGCTTGAGTCAGATCCTCCTTGACCCGCGCGTCAGCAGGAGCGCGTTACGAAGGAAACTTATCAACATATTAAGAAGGAGCCACCACCTCCGCGCTCAGATGGAGAAGGACGAGCGCCGCGATCCCGGGTCAGCTGCATACAAGCCGCAGGAGCGACGCGCAGACTAATAACGGGTACGTTCACACGGGGAGGATGCGCTGGAGATTTGTTGCGGATTTTGCCACATCGGCAGGTTTAGGCTCTGTTCACACGGCTTATTGCAACGCGTATAGTATGTGCCGCAATACGCCGGGTGTTTTGGAAGTGCGTAATTCCAAAGCACGGGGGGGCGGCCCCATAGACACGCATTGTCAGCGGCGCATATTCGCCACTAACAATTAACATGCCAATTCTCCCCCCGCACATACAATTGTATTGTACGCGCGGGGGGGAAGACGCGCACAACGCACGGAAAATGCTCGTCATGTGTAAACTACAACACTGCTTTACATAGGAATCAGTGACCCCAAGGGTAAGTTCACATGGCTGATATTGACGCCATTTTCAGCATGTTCCCTCACCCCCCCAAAAAATCCCGCCCCCCCCAGTTCATTTTCATTGATTCCAGCGTAGATGACACACGAGGGTTTTCCACACGTTTTCCCCAAATCTTTGGATGCTGAATAAGAAGTGTCGGCAATTCTTGAAGCGTTTTCAATGCTGAAATCCCCATAGGAATCGATGGAGAGCTTCGAAGCCTCGCCCAAAACCTCGCCGCAGATTTGGATGCATTTGTTGGCGCGGTTTTCGCCCTGGCTATTCATTTGGATGGGTTGAGGTTTTCCTACACTGTTTTCCTTCTGACACAGCCGTACCAATTAATATCCAGTGCAAAAACAGCAGCGAAATAAAGTTAAAAACCGTGCCGAGAATTTAGACAGAGTTTTGAAGCTCTCCAGCACCCTTAGAGCAGGGGTCCCCAACCGCCGGTCCGCAGACCGGCACCGGGCCTTAGCGTATCCCCTGCTGGTCCGGGGCCCCGGGCTAACATGTTGCCGGCCGCCCGCTGACTTCAGTCCGGGGCGGTCGGCATCTGGTCTGCGCAGCCGCTGTAATCCGGCCGCGCAGACCTAGCAGCTGCACACATCGTGCGGCTGCATTACAGGGAAAGCAGGAGCAGTGCATTACCGCCCTGCTTTCCCTATCACTGCAGATGCGGCGCTCACATGAGCTCCGCATCTGCAGCGATGACCCGGCCCGCGGGAGTGTGATGAGCAGTGACGGCACCCCCCCCGCGCCGCTCAGTGCCGTCGGATGTCGGGGAGGAGGAGCTCGGCCGAGGATCCGGGAAAGGTAAGTGACTACTACTACTTCTTTTTTTATTTATTTTTTTTATTTTAATTGTTCTGGCTGCCTACTGGGGGCCGCTATCACTACTGGGGGCCGCTATCACTACTGGGGGCAGCTATCACTACTGGGGGGCCGCCATCTATCACTACTGGGGGCCGCCATCTATCACTACTGGGGGCCGCCATCTATCACTACTGGGGGCCGCCATCTATCACTACTGGGGGGCCGCCATCTATCACTACTGGGGGCCGCTATCACTACGGGGGGCCCCGCTATCACTACTGGGGGCAGCTTTCATAATGGGGGCCGCTATCTATCACTAATGGGGGCCGCTATCACTAATGGGGGCCGCTATCTATAAATAATGGGGGCCGCTATCACTATGGGGGCCGCTATCACTACTGGGGGCCGCTATCTATCACTACTGGGGCCCGCTATCAATACTGGGGGCCGCTATCATTTACTGGGGGGCGCTATCTATCACTACGTGGGGCCGCTATCTATCACTACTGGGGGCCGCTATCTATCACTACTGGGGGCCGCTATCACTACTGGGGGCCGCTATCATTACTGGGGGCGCTATCTATCACTACTGGGGGCAGCTATCACTACTGGGGGCAGCTATCACTACTGGGGGCAGCTATCACTACTGGGGGCAGCTATCACTACTGGGGGCAGCTATCACTACTGGGGGCAGCTATCACTACTGGGGGCCGCTATCTATCACTACTGGGGGCCGCTATCTATCACCTGGTGGGGCCGCCATCACTACTGGGGCAGCTAACTATCACTACTGGGGGCAGCTATCATTACTGGGGGCAGCTATCACTACTGGGGCGTTATCACTACTGGGGGCCAGCTGTCATTACTGGGGGCCGCTATCAAAACGGGGGGCCCGCTATCACTACTGGGGGAAGCTATCACTACGGGGGGGAGCTATCACTACGGGGGCAAGCTATCACTACTGGGGGGGCCGCTATCACTACTGGGGGGCCGCTATCACTACTGGAGGCCGCTATCACTACTGGAGGCCGCTATCACTACTGGGGGCCGCTATCTACCACTACTGGGGCCGCTATCACTACGGGGGGCAGCTATCATAACTGGGGGCCCGCTTCACTACTGGGGCAGCTATCACAAACTGGGGGCCTATCACTACTGGGGGCCGCATCACTACTGGGGGCCGCTATCTATCACTACTGGGGGCCGCTATCTATCACTACTGGGGGCAGCTATCACTACTGGGGGCAGCTATCACTACTGGGGGCTGCTAGCTATCACTACTGGGGGCCGCTATCACTACTGGGGGCAGCTATGTATCACTACTGGGGTCAGCTATCATTACTGGGGTCAGCTATCATTACTGGGGTCAGCTATCATTACTGGGGGCCGCTATCACTACTGGGGGCCGCTATCACTACTGGGGGCCGCTATCACTACTGGGGGCCGCTATCACTACTGGGGGCAGCTATCACTACTGGGGGCCGCTATCACTACTGGGGGCCGCTATCTATCACTACTGGGGGCCGCTATCTATCACTACTGGGGGCAGCTATCTATCACTACTGGGGGCCGCTAACATTACTGGGGGCCGCTAAAATTACTGGGGGCCGCTATCACTACTGGGGGCAGCTATCACTACTGGGGGCAGCTATTATTACTGGGGGCAGCTATCTATCACTACTGGGGGCAGCTATCTATTACTACTGGGGGCAGCTATCTATTACTACTGGGGGCAGTATTATTACCACTACTGAGGCAGCTGTGTATCACTATCACTACTGGGGCAGCTATGTATCACTATCACTACTGGGGCAGCTATGTATCACTATCACTACTGGGGGCAGCTATG
This sequence comes from Phyllomedusa bahiana, assembly GCA_025379985.1. Taxonomy (NCBI): domain Eukaryota; kingdom Metazoa; phylum Chordata; class Amphibia; order Anura; family Hylidae; genus Phyllomedusa; species Phyllomedusa bahiana. The sequence continues at coordinate 10,273 of JAODAL010073411.1, read as the reverse complement.
TATCACTATCACTACTGGGGGCAGCTATGTATCACTCTCACTACTGGGGGCAGCTATGTATCACTATCACTACTGGGGCAGCTATGTATCACTATCACTACTGGGGGCAGCTATGTATCACTATCACTACTGGGGGCAGCTATGTATCACTATCACTACTGGGGCAGCTATGGATCACTACTGGGGCAGCTATGGATCACTACTGGGGCAGCTATGTATCACTATCACTACAGGGGCAGCTATGTATCACTATCACTACTGGAGCAGCTATGTTTCATTATCACTACTGGGGCAGCTATGTGTCATTATCACTACAGGGGCAGCTATGTATCACTACTGGGGCAGCTATGTGTCATTATCACTACAGGGGCAGCTATGTATCACTATCACTACTGGGGCAGCTATGTATCATTATCACTACAGGGGCAGCTATGTATTATTATCACTACTGGGGCAGCTATGTATTATTATCACTACTGGGGGCAGCTATGTATCACTATCACTACTGGAGTAGCTATGTTTCATTATCACTACAGGGGCAGCTATGTATCACTATCACTACTGGGGGCAGCTATGTATCATTATCACTACTGGGGCAGCTATGTATCACTATCACTACAGGGGCAGCTATGTATCACTACTGGAGCAGCTATGTATCATTATCACTACAGGAGCAGCTATGTTTCATTATCACTACTGGGGGCAGCTATGTATCATTATCACTACTGGGGCAGCTATGTATCATTATCACTACAGGGGCAGCTATGTATCACTATCACTACTGGAGCAGCTATGTATCATTATCACTACTGGGGCAGCTATGTATTATTATCACTACTGGGGGCAGCTATGTATCACTATCACTACTGGAGCAGCTATGTTTCATTATCACTACAGGGGCAGCTATGTGTCACCACTACAGGGGCAGCTATGTATCACTACTGGGGCAGCTATGTATCACTACAGGGGCAGATATGTATCACTACTGGGGCAGCTATGTATCACTACTGGGGCAGCTATGTGTCATTATCACTACAGGGGCAGCTATGTGTCATCACTACAGGGGCAGCTATGTATCACTATCACTACTGGAGCAGCTATGTTTCATTATCACTACTGGAGCAGCTATGTGTCATTATCACTACAGGGGCAGCTATGTATCACTATCACTACTGGAGCAGCTATGTTTCATTATCACTACTGGGGGCAGCTATGTATTATTATCACTACTGGGGGCAGCTATGTATCACTATCACTACTGGAGCAGCTATGTTTCATTATCACTACAGGGGCAGCTATGTGTCACCACTACAGGGGCAGCTATGTATCACTACAGGGGCAGCTATGTATCACTACAGGGGCAGCTATGTATCACTACTGGGGGCAGCTATGTATCACTACTGGGGGCAGCTATGTGTCATTATCACTACAGGGGCAGCTATGTATCACTACAGGGGCAGCTATGTATCACTATCACTACTGGAGCAGCTATGTTTCATTATCACTACAGGGGCAGCTATGTATCACTATCACTACTGGAGCAGCTATGTTTCATTATCACTACTGGGGGCAGCTATGTTTCATTATCACTACTGGGGGCAGCTATGTTTCATTATCACTACTGGGGGGATATATTTATTATTACAGTGGGCATATATCTATATAATGACAGAGCTGATTACATATGTATACTACACTCACAGGCCACTTTATTAGGTACACCATGCTAGTAACGGGTTGGACCCCCTTTTGCCTTCAGAACTGCCTCAATTCTTCGTGGCATAGATTCCAAAAGGGTTTTGCAACGATGCTCAATTGGTACCAAAAGGGGGCCCAAAGAGTGCCAAGAAAAATATTCCCCACACCATGACACCACCACCACCAGCCTGAACCGTTTGATACAAGGAGGATGGGATCCATGCTTTCATGTTGTTGACCCCCAAATTCTGACCCTACCATCCGAATGTCGCAGCAGAAATCGAGACTCATCAGACCAGGCAACGTTTTTCCAATCTTCTACTGTCCAATTCGATGAGCTTGGGCAAATTGGAGCCTCAGTTTCCTGTTCTTAGCTGAAAGGAGTGGCACCCGGTGTGGTCTTCTGCTGCTGTAGCCCATCTGCCTCAAAGTTGGCCGTACTGTGCGTTCAGAGATGCTCTTTCTGCCTACCTGGTTGTAACGGGCGGCTATTTGAGTCACTGTTGCCTTTCTATCAGCTCGAACCAACTGCCCATCTCCTTTGAACCTCTGGCATCAACAAGGCATTTCCGCCCACAGGACTGCCGCTCACTGGATGTTTTTTCTTTTCGGGACCATTCTCTGTAAACCCTAGAGATGGTTGTGCGTGAAAATCCCAGGAGATCAGCAGTTTCTGAAATACTAGGACCAGCCCTTCTGGCACCAACAACCATGCCACGTTCAAAGGCACTCAAATCACCTTTCTTCCCCATACTGATGCTCGTTTGAACTGCAGGAGATTGTCTTGACCATGTCTACATGCCTTAAAAGCATGAGTTGCCGCCATGTGATTGGCTGATTAGAAATTAAATGTTAACGAGCAGTTGGACAGGTGTACCTAATAAAGTGGCTGGTGAGTGTATATACACGTATAATGCTGACCCACAGAGCTGATCAATATTACTGCAGACTGATTGTCAGCTCTGTGGATCAGCATTTTTAAATATAATAGTGACCCACAGAGCTGACAATCAGTCTCCAAATTATAAAATACTGGTTACCGCATACAATACCCCTAAATGACACAGTATACACTTTATTGTTTTTTTTTGTGTGTGTGATTCTAAACATCCGACCTCCTCCATAACCCCGCCCCTAATAACCCCGCCCACAATAACTCCACCCCCCCACTGGGCCGTGGAAAAATTGTCGTGCATCAAACCGGTCCCTGGTAGAAAAAAGGTTGGGGACCGCTGCCTTAGAGTGACCCTCAGGGTGAATTATAAAGTATAGTGTATAATCTGCGGCACCTGTCAGCTATATTTAGACGCTGCACTGTACTACGTGCTGATTGGTCAGCTCAGAATCACCCCCCCGATGCTGCGGACTCCTGGGGGTCTCTGATGTGAAGATCGTGGAGTCCGTCACATCCCAGATCCTGCAATGTCGGCATTTTATACAACATTACATCAGGAGGAGAATCACAGCCAGGGCTGTGGAGTGGGCAAGCCGAAGCCCCGACCCCTACTCCTCAATTTCCCAAACCTCCGACTCCTGACTCCCTCATACACGGCGCATGTTTAAGTGATAACTTTACTGTAGTAAAATGGTAACATCAGGCTTTTCTTCACCTTATGTTTCAATAATCAAGCTAAATTTAGGTAGAACAGACACTGACAAGCTAAAGGTTAACAATGCTTTGATCTTTTGAACACTTGTGGATAGAGGTGAAGAAAAAGCTGTATTTGTATCCAAGTCCAGTCTGCACCAACATTGGGAATGTGTAGAAGAGACCTGGGAGCAGATTTTGGTCAAGATGTGCTTGAATTTTGATCCCGAGCCCAGAAGGATTCAGGCAGAGCTGAAAACCATAGGTGGATTTCCCCCAAAAAATTTAACAAAATAATAAAATTAACATTTTGATTTTTTAGGAGCAAAACGTAACAATGCAGTTACAGGAAAGAATCTGCAGAACTACCGGTAAGCAGATGCTAAATACTTGCAAGTCACATAGATGTATAAGATCGGTGAGATAACTGTATATAAAATTACAGTAGCCTCATGTGCAAAGCTGTAGTGGATGGGGAGATATGGAGCCTGAAAGTCACAAGTTCAGAACATTTTTACCATTTTGCTTGTCAGTGTAAAATATATTTATTGGACATGACTTTAGGACACAAAAATTTGTAATTATGCAAAACCCTGCAGGAACATTTGTGGAGTCTCTGAATTTGTTCTGAGAAATAGTATTGCCTCCATCAGATCCTGCATACATGACCACATCTGATCTCATTATTTCCAGGCTAGAGAACGGCCTCTCCACACTAACTTGGGTTGGGGGCAAAGCGGTGACCACAGGGGCAACATCTCTAACAATGTCAGGGTATAAAGGAATTGCCTCAGCCACAGTCAGTTTTGATAAATGGTTGATCTTCTACTTCTTTGAAAGCAGGTGAAATATTTTGCTGAAATCTGTTTGCCCTGGGAGCGGGATCTTCTCCCCTGGGGGCAGCGCTTTGCCTGCTCCATGTCATCAATTACACTCCTCATGTGATGAGACTGAAGATAAGGGAGCAGCAGCACTGGCCGGACCCAATGCCTCTTGCTCTTTGCATTGAACTAACTGGACCAACTTATTATATATTTTGGGAGTCGGTCCATTTTATGACGACTCCGACTCCTGCAAAATAGGCACTGACTCCGACTCCACAGCCCTGATCACAGCGGCCACATATCCTGCCGCCCGCACATTGTTGCTGCCTCATCCATAATGTGCCGATTTGAATTAGCGCACCGACAGGGCCTCGTTTCCATTTCGCTGTGCTTTTAAATTGCATCCTATTTAATAGCTTCTTTGTAACCTGCTGAAGCGGGCACGCACTTGCTCACGAAACGCGTTGTTTTTTTTTAGCTATATCCAATAAATGTGACACTTTAATTGTGGATAATTCCCACGTGTCTTATATTTTATAGTATACACCACTAGCACTACTATTCTCTTCTTCGTATACAACGATATAGGTTTCGCATGTGCGGAGGCTCCCCGTGTAGAAGAGATCGTGTTTTTGACGGCTTATTTTGGGAACTACTGCGCGAAATACGGGCTGAAATATGTCCCGGGCATTATGGTAATGCACAGTGTCTCATAGAGAACTATGGATTACGTCTCCTCTCCCCGCTCGCACAATACGGCGAGCAGGGAGAGAAAGTGACTGTTCAATTATTCACGGCGTATACGCGCCGTGAATAATGAATGTCTATGGGGACGGCGAGCTGCCGACCCCCCAAGTTCCGCCCCCCGTTGCATGGCAGCCGGCGTAATTGCGGGCGAAATACGTCCCCGCAATTACGCCGGCAATAAGCCGTGTGAACATAGCCTTACATGTGTTGTACCATTCTGTGCAACCATTACAGGTGAGCAGTGACGAGGCTGCATGTATTCTAATACTTATATCTTTTACCGCTCAGAGTGCGCGTCTGTTCCCGTATCTCCTTGTTCTCAGCACGCCGATTTGCACCCATAATGTGACGTTATAATCTCCCAGTCGCCAACAGTGTGAAGTAGTCATCAGCCAGTGACTGACAATCTGATGTTATAATCACTATCATAAATTACCGATAATGTAAGATTATGTGATCTCAATGGCAGCACCACTGACACCATGACAACGTAGAATTATAAGGTTATAATCACCAGTATTGTAACTAGGATGATACAATCACTGATCTATAAATTACAGATATTGCAAAGATGTAATCACCAACAATGTCAGACTGGGATGGCAGGGGCCCAGCAGTGGTGGAAGCCGACGCTAGGGGCCCACCGCTGGTGGAGTCCATTCTTGGGGGCCCACCGCTGGTGGAGTCCATTCTTGGGGGCCCCACCACTGGCGGAGTCCATTCTTGGGGGCCCCACCGCTGGCGGAGTCCATTCTTGGGGGCCCCACCGCTGGTGGAGTCCATTCTTGGGGGGCCCACCGCTGGTGGAGTCCATTCTTGGGGGCCGCACCGCTGGTGGAGTCCATTCTTGGGGGCCGCACCGCTGGTGGAGTCCATTCTTGGGGGCAGCCCACCGCTGGTGGAGTCCATTCTTGGGGGCCCCACCGCTGGTGGAGTCCATTCTTGGGGGCCCCACCGCTGGTGGAGTCCATTCTTGGGGGCCCCACCGCTGGTGGAGTCCATTCTTGGGGGCCCCACCGCTGGTGGAGTCCATTCTTGGGGCCCACCGCTGGTGGAGTCCATTCTTGGGGCCCACCATTGGTGAGTCCATCCTTGGGGGCCCACCATTGGTGGAGTCCATCCTTGGGGGCCCTGCCAGCGGACTCCATTCTCAGGGGCCCCACCAGCGGACCCATCCTGGGGGCCAATACCACAGAGCTGGTCATTTCATGACTGCACATATTACAAATGTCTCTCTCTGCCTACTGGGGGTGTCCCCGTCTCTACTGTGGGCCAGTCTCACCCTGATCACCAACACTGTGATGATATAATTACAGATACAGTGATGCTATAATCATCGACTTTGCAATGATGGATTTTTCTCACATTACGGCACGAAACGCGATGTTACAGACGCAGTGCGATCAGCATCGGCCGGACGACATGGGACGATTCCTCAGGTCACCGGTCGGAGCCGTCACTTCTCTGTTTGCAGAGAGTTTTTTGAACGCCGTCACAGACGGTCAGTAAATGGTTACTCCCACAAGGTCCTGCATTTCACGCATGAAGTGCTGCGCAGACCGCACAGTCGGCTCCATATGGACGAACTGAGCAGTACAAGCAAAATCTGCCTTGAGCTCTCCGTCCAGTAAGATGGCGGCACCCGGAGCGGAGGGACATTCGTTTCGCCTTTCACCATTTTGTGGACTCCACCGCTGGATCCAGCTGGGCTTATGGGGGGGAGGGGGGATTAGGCTGCGCAGAACCGCAGCCTCTACACTCACAGAGGGGACAGGAGGACACTGCCAGGGGCTGCCAGCTGCGTGAGGGTTAATAGCTGATAATTGTGCCCGATTCTGGAGCCCAGCTGTCTCTGCCACTGATGGTGACACGAGCTGAAGGCAACGGGGGGTAATGGGCACAGCCAGAAGGAGAGCAGTCAGGACGCATTTAAGATCAGCCGGCATGGAGCAGCGCCAAGCACTCCACTGAGGGCACACGGATTAACCACTGCACTGCCGAGCGCCAGGACCTTAACTAGTTCTGCTAAACTCTGGAAGGGAGATGGGGGGGGGGGGGGGCGCTACTACATAATCTGACAACACCCAGGAGCCTAAGGGGACTACAACACCCAGATGTTAACTACTTCTCAGCCACACACGTGTAGAATGCTACCGGAGCGCCTGATCTGACGGCAGCTAAAGGAGCGGAGCCCAATTAACACCTTCAATGCCTGAGGGACGGGAACGGATGAGAAAGAACAGCGGCTTCCAAAAAAGTGCATAGATCTCAATTAGCACTGCTAGTGTACGGCGACAGGGTGCGGACACATGGACACTGGACCCTCAGCAAACCAGCTGCTGCAATGTGAGAAGTGACAACCTCCAGAGGAGAATTATGACCCAACTGTGTGCCCCCCACAATATGATCATCAGGGTTATATCTGGTTATATCAGTCCTGGAGCGTTATAAGAGGAGCGGCTGATATTAGTCACATAGGATGTAATGTCTGGAGGTTATATCAGTACTGGAGCGTTATAAGAGGAGCGGCTGATATCAGTCACATAGGATGTAATGTCTCTGGTTATATCAGTACTGGAGCGTTATAAGAGGAGCGGCTGATATCAGTCACATAGGATGTAATGTCTCTGGTTATATCAGTACTGGAGCGTTATAAGAGGAGCGGCTGATATCAGTCACATAGGATGTAATGTCTGGAGGTTATATCAGTACTGGAGCGTTATAAGAGGAGCGGCTGATATCAGTCACATAGGATGTAATGTCTCTGGTTATATCAGTCCTGGAGCGTTATAAGAGGAGCGGCTGATATCAGTCACATAGGATGTAATGTCTGGAGGTTATATCAGTACTGGAGCGTTATAAGAGGAGCGGCTGATATCAGTCACATAGGATGTAATGTCTGGTTATATCAGTACTGGAGCGTTATAAGAGGAGTGGCTGATATCAGTCACATAGGATGTAATGTCTCTGGTTATATCAGTACTGGAGCGTTATAAGAGGAGCGGCTGATATCAGTCACATAGGATGTAATTTATCTGTTTATATCAGTACTGGAGCGTTATAAGAGGAGCGGCTGATATCAGTCACTTTGTATGTATTGTCTCTGGTTATATCAGTCCTGGAGCGTTATAAGAGGAGCGGCTGATATCAGTCACATAGGATGTAATGTCTGGTTATATCAGTACTGGAGCGTTATAAGAGGAGCGGCTGATATCAGTCACATAGGATGTAATGTCTCTGGTTATATCAGTACTGGAGCGTTATAAGAGCAGCGGGTTATATCAGTACTGGAGCGTTATAAGAGGAGCGGCTGATATCAGTCACATAGGATGTAATGTCTGGAGGTTATATCAGTCCTGGAGCGTTATAAGGGGAGCGGCTGATATCAGTCACATAGGATGTAATGTCTGGAGGTTATATCAGTACTGGAGCGTTATAAGAGGAGCGGCTGATATCAGTCACATAGGATGTAATGTCTCTGGTTATATCAGTCCTGGAGCGTTATAAGAGGAGCGGCTGATATCAGTCACATAGGATGTAATGTCTGGAGGTTATATCAGTACTGGAGCGTTATAGAGTGAGCGCTGATATCAGTCCACTAGGATGTAATGTCTGGTTATATCAGTACTGGAGCGTTATAAGAGGACGACGGGATACAGTCACATAGGATGTAATGTCTGGTTATATCAGCACTGGAGCGTTATAAAGAGCGCTGATATCTTCAAAAAGGATGTAATGTCTAGGGTTAATCAGTCTGGGCGTTTTAAAGGGGAGGGGGTGATACTCACATAGGATTAATGTCTGGTTTAATATCAGCATGGGCTTTTAAAAGAGGGTGGCTATATCAGTCACATGGGATGTAATGCCCGGTTTAATCACACTGGCGTTATAAAGGAGCGGTGAACATCAAAAAGGAAAAGTAATGCTGGGGGTTATATAGTACGGGGGTTTATAAGAGGAGGGGCTGATACAGTCACATGGGAGTAATTCCGGGTTATTCGTACTGAGCGTTATAAGAGGAGCGGCTGATATCAGTCACATAGGATGTAATGTCTCTGGTTAATCGTTATGATATGTTTGTAATCATCCCATCACTCCTGTTGCACACATTTGTACAGCGCCATGGAATGTGTTGGTGGTATAGATGCTATAGAAAATAAACGTATAACAGGATAATACATTATACTTCACACTAGTAGCGCCACGCTGCATAACCACAGGAAACATCTAATGGAGACATGCTGCCACCCTGTGGTAAGCTTACTGTACTGCACTCAGAGTTAAGAGACCGCTGCTATAAGCGACCACAGAAGGGCGCTATAGAGTCACCCACCAGCCAGACATTGGGGGGACGGTCAGACTGCCCCATAGACATCAGCTTATCACACAAACAGGCAGCTGAGAGGTCGGCAGTTTATTACAGAGGCAGAAAGAATAATCCGCAGACGGGGTAGAAAAGGCGACCTCCCCGGAGAGGAGCACGGGCAGCGCCATCCCCCTCACCCACCTGATGGCTTTATCCCCCACAAACTGTCAGAGGCTTCTAGACAAGACGCCTCCAGTTTACATACAACTCAGGGATAGATGAAATGCAAACAGGTCAGATCTCCCCACAGCTATGAGGATGACAACTCTCATCAGACAGGTCAGATCTCCCCACAGCAATGAGGAGAGCTAGTCACCCACTACCAGCTAGAAGACCGGTCACCAACTACTACTACAAGGATGACAACTCTCATCAGACAGGTCAGATCTCCCCACAGCAATGAGGAGAGCTAGTCACCCACTACCAGCTAGAAGACCGGTCACCAACTACTACTACAAGGATGACAACTCTCATCAGACAGGTCAGATCTCCCCACAGCAATGAGGAGAGCTATTCACCCACTACCAGATAGACAACCGGTCACCAACTACTAATACAAGGATGACAACTCTCATCATAGACAGGTAACCTCTACCTACAGCAATGAGATCTATGTACTGACTGCCAGAGAGACAACCGGTCACCAACTACTACTACAAGGATGACAACTCTCATCATAGACAGGTCAGATCTCCCCACAGTAATGAGGAGATCTAGTCACCCACTACCAGATAGACGACCGGTCACCGACTACTACTACAAGGATGACAACTCTCATCAGACGGTCAGAGTCCCCACAGTAGAGGATGACAACTTCAACAGACAGGCGATTCCCCACACAATAGGAAGAGCAACCCCACTACCCCTAAAGAGGCCAGACTACTACTCAAAGGGTGACAACTCTCATTGAAGGTCGATCTCCCACAGCTATGAGGAAAACAACTCTCATCAAAGGTCAGATCTCCCCACAGCAAGAGGAGTGTATCACCCCCTACCACTAGAAGACCGGTCACCAACTACTACAAGATGACAACTCTCACAGACATGTTC
>JAODAL010073410.1:0-14744 GCA_025379985.1 Phyllomedusa bahiana | reverse complement strand
CTGAGCAAGCGAGACCCCCCCACAAAATCGCTGTGTAAAATCATTCTTCAGAAAGCGCTATCACCCGCAGCAGCACCTTCCCTATCAGTCCAGAGAGAGGAGTGTGAGCACCCAGCGGCGCGCTCGGTCAAATATAGTGCGGTGACGTCACAGAAAACCCCCGGTCTATGATAGTCTTCATCTCTGCACATGTCATGCAGGCTATGCCCTTCTTCCTCCCAGAGTGCTTTGCCCCATTAGCGCCATGTGCTCGCAGCCATTTTATCAATAAAAAAGCACACTCGTTCACCCGAAGTACCCCAAAGTTCGACTTCGTTCCGAACCGAAGTTTTCCTGAAATTCTAAACGAATTCCACTTCGTTAGAATCGATTCGCCCATCTCTAGTGGTCACACAAAATATTGACACTTTGGACATAATTTGTCCATTTTTACTTAGGAGTGTACTCACATTTATTGCCACTAGTTTAGACATTGATCTTTGTGCGTTAAGGTATTTTGAGGGCACTCCAAATTTACAGTTATACAAGCTGCACACTGATTACTTTACATTGTATTACAATGTCATAACTTTGTCACATGAAATGATATAATACAATATTTTATATATATATATATATATATATATAATATATATATATATATATATAATATATACTGTATATATATAAAATAATATATATATATATATATATATATATATATATATATTATATACTGTATATATATTATATATATATATATATATATACTGTATATATAAAAAATATATATATATATATATATATTTATTTATTTTTTTGAATAGTGTATTATACCTTTTCAAGGAATTATATTGAGGCTATGAATCTATCTATTTATCTATACCCAACACTCCCCTCCCACGCTCGGTTACACCCCATCACACCCCTCCACCTTAACCCAACTACACATTTACAAAAGTATAAGAATATAAATTTTAATTGCATATTTGGTATTACAAAGACTTTTTAACGGTTAAGTCCAAAATCCCCTGACAGAACCAAAAGACAACCAATAAAAAGTTAAAAATAAATTATAAATCTTGGTAGGTTGGGAAAAAGTTGGAGGGGAATGACAGTGGAACTGGTTAGAGGGTAAGAGTACCCACTGCTGGGGTATTGGTAATGGTGTTGGTAGGAGTGATACCTAGCACCCCCAGCAATTAGTGGGTGTTGTGGTGGAGGTGGTTTGAGAGTGGGTTGTGGAGGTGGATGGGGGCAGAAAGAAAGTTCTGTCTGGGGGATTTCAGACAGAATCGGCTCTAGTGAGGGCAGGTGGAAGAGGCATAGCAGGGAGCCCCATAATCCACCACAGGCAATCTTCGGCAGGGGCTGGGTTGAGTCAAAGACTTCTGCCATGACAGAATGCCATGTAGTGGTCTTGATGGTGGCAGCATTCTGGTGGCAGCAATAGGCATAATAGCCTGTTCTTCTTCTTCCAGATCTCCATCCCTTCTATGGCAGGTCGTTTGACTCACCAGAGTTGGGGGAGGAGGGGATTTGGGACACTCACTTGGGATAAGCTTCAGGTTGGCAGCAGCAGCAGCACAAGATGTTGTGGCTGCTGCTGCTGACGGTACAGCTGCTGTTGCCATAGGGGAGCCAGATCATGAAGATTCTACCCATGAAGATCCCGGCAGGTCCTCTTCTTCCCCTTCTGCTTCCTGGGTTGATGAGACAGGTGTGAAGTGGATGGGGTCCCTCTCCCTCAGCTGATGTTCATTGTCCGCAGCACGGACCCCTGCCATGGCTCTGTGAACATTGCCAGAAAACCTATTGAAGAAATAAAGAAAAACATTAATAATGCTGTATTTTATTAACATTGGACAACATTAAATAAGGCATGATGAACGTCAGCTCATCGTGGTATGGAACTTTAGGAAGCCGAGAGGGAGAGCCCCCAATTCTTTCCTCTTCACACAGCCACTTCAGGAAGTGGTCACGCACGCTCTTCCAGTGCATCTTGACAACCTCAATTGTTAAAAAATTGAAAGAGGATTTATACCACACTTAATATTGTCACTGTGACAATAAAACTTGCTGTGTACTGGTCTGCCTTGTATTAGTGATCTGAAGATAGCGGATACAAATCCCCTATAGGGAAAAGTGAAATAATTGTGAAATTTACTTTTTCACAATTTCACAAAAACAAACAAGAAAAATAAAAACACATACACCGCCCTTTTCCCCCATTACAAACGCCTGTCGCCCCAAAAATAAAGTATCCATATTTGGTATCGCTGTGTGTGTAATAACCTGCCCTATAAATCTGCCTTAAAAAAAACAGTCACAAAATTGTGATTTTTGCTCATCTCCCAGCACATAAAATGTAATAAAAAGAGATCAAAAACTCATATAAACACCAAAATGGTGGCAATTAAAACATCACTTCATCCCGCAAAAAATAAACCCTTTCACAGCTCCATATACAGAAAAATAAAAAAGTTATGGCTATTAGAAAATGCAATAAAAACACTTAAAAAAAAAGTATTTCCACATAAAAAAAAAATGATACAATTTGGATATCACCATAATTGTCTCGGCCCAGGGAGTAAAACTAACTTTTCACAGATACTGCAAGGTTAAGTGCTGTTAAAAATAAAAATAAAACACACTGCTAGGATTGCAGTATTTTCTTCACCCTGCCTTCCAAAAAAACGGATTAAAAGCGATCAAAAAGCCTTGTCCCCAAAAAATAATACCAATAAAAATGTCAAATCATGCCTCAAAAAACAAACCCCTACACAGCTCCGTACACAGAAAAATACAAAAGTTATGGCTCTCAGACTATGGCAATGCAAAAACGTGTTTTCCTTTTTGAATACAAGTGTTTTTATTGTGTGAAAGCAGTAAAAGATTAAAAAAAAATACAAATTGGGTATTGTTGTAATCATATTGACCTGCTGGCATGTAAATTATACCGCACGGTGACCGCTGTAAAAAAAAATAAATAAAAAACACTACCACGATTGCTGTATTTTGTTCAAAATGTCTCACAACAACCATAATAAAAGTGATCAAAGAGCCATATGCACCCCATAATGATACTAATAAAAACATCAACTCAATCCGCAATAAACAAGCCCATAATTAGCTCCGTATACAGAAAAACAAAATAGTTATGGCTGTCAAACTATGACGACATAAAAATGCAATTTTTTATAAACTCACTTCTATTGTGTAAAAGTAATAAAACATAAAAAACTGTATAAAATTTATATTGTTGTAATTTTACCGACCTGCATAGTAAAGTTATCCTGTCATTTATCCCGTATGGGGAACACTGTAAAAATGAAGCCCAAAAAACTATGGCGGAAATGCTTTTTTCTGCTCCCATTTTCATGGCCCAATGCTAAAAAAACTATGACACACCTGTGCACCAAAAATGCATAATACGTCCCGAGATGAGATCGATGAGGAGTGTTGAATCCAAAATCTGTTGACTTCTAGAAGGTGTCACCTGTTCTGATACTTTGGGGGCTTTGCAAATGCGACATGGCCACCACCAAAATCTGTGTTCCAAAAGTCAAATAGCGCTCCCTCCCTTGTATGCCCTGCCATGCGCCTATGGGATATATGGGATATCTCTGAAAACAGCAGAATCTGTGGAATCGATGTTGAGTTTCATTTACCTGGTCACATCTACCATGATCCTGTGAATAATGGATACAAATTGAAAATCTGTTAACAAACTTCCTAAATGCTTTTTTAAATACTTTAAGGGTCTAGTTTCTTAGATGGGGTCATTTATGTGGGTATCTAACATACAGGCCCTTTAAAGCCACGTCAGAACTGGACTGGTCCCTAAAAAATATTTTTTGCAAATTTTCTTGAAAATGTGAATAATGACTACTAAATTTCTAAGCCCCCTAATCTGGTAAAAAAAATAAAAAAATAAAAAATTATTCCATCCCACAGTGGACATATGGTAGATGCTAGTTGTAAACTATTTTAAGTGGAATAACTATCTGTCTTACACGCAGACATTTTTTAACTTTGAAAATGGCAAATTTTTCCAAATGTTCACAATATTTTGATATTTTTCAAAAATAAACAAGGATTCCAGAAAAACCAGTCTCTGAATCACATGGATAGGTAAAAGCATCAAAAAGTTATTCTCACATAAACTGACACATTTCAGATTTTAAAAACGAGGCTCTGTCAGGAAGGCCAAAACTGGCTCCAGAGGTAAGGCGTTAAATAACATAATACAGACGTCAATGTTCACGCTGACACTCACCTCAGAGATCAGTCTTGCCACATCCATGTACATGCTGTGGTATTGCTTAAGGGGCATGGTATTGCGTCCTCTTCCACCCATGGACAGAAAATAAATGAAGGACCTTTCCAGAATGCAAAAAGATCAAAAGTACCTGCAATAAACACATACACTATAAGTGGTATCTATAGGACATCATAGAACATTATTGAGTTATTTCTGCCAGATTCTGGCAGAAAATAGAACATGTTCTGAGTTTTTTGCAAATCTGGCAGAATCCAAACGATTTGAAATCCGATCTCAGAAAATTCGAGCTGTGTAGACTACAGCTCAGATTTTGTATTGAGGTCTATATGGATGATTTACATCCGCATGATTTAGATCCACATAAAATTGGACCAAAAAACAATGCCGTGTGGACGTAGCCTAACAGTGATTAACCCTTTCCCAACAGTGATGTGTGTAATGGCACTTTGTTTTTTTTTGTAGTCATAACTTTACATTTTTCCATCAGAAGGGCTTATTTTTTTGTGGCATGTGTTGACTTTTAATGGTGCTGTTTAATGTACTATATAATGTTTTGGGAAACCAAAATAAATATTTGTGGGATGCAAAAATAAAAGCGTAATTTATTTTTTGGGTTTCATTTTAAACAATTTGTTACACAATATATATGGCATATTAACTTTTTATGGGGGTAAGTATGATTCCAGTAATACCAAATTATGAAAGTTTTCATTAGGTTTTACAGCTTTTTCAACAGTTTGCTTTGCATCACCATATTCCCGGTCTAACCAATTTTTTTCTGTTGAAGGACCTGTTTCCAGTCAGGCTTGTTTTCTGCAGGGTGAGCCTTATTTTATTGGTACCATTGTGGAGTAGACACATCTTCTTGATGGGTGTTGGGTATATCACAATACTCACATATTGTGGTATAATGCACGAAAGTTACTCTCCAATGACCTGGTTGACTGTCATCTTATTTGAAAATCACTCAGCAACCACAGTATGACATCAAGTGACCTACAAAAGGAATGGTAAATGACAGCTGGGGTGAAGTGCATGGCAAGAACAGTTTGTAACAAGCTCTAGAGGCAGGGTTTAAGTCATGTAAAGCTAGAAAAAAGCCTTTCGACAATGAGAAGCAAAGGAGAGCCAGGCTGAAGTTTGCCAAAAACCATAACGATTGGACCATAGAGGATTGGAGTAAGGTAATCTTCTCTGATGAGTCTAATTTTCAGCTGTACAATACATGGAAATCCCTAAAGAAGCATTTATGCTATCTATAATACATGAAAAAAAGCTGTGGAGTTGGGCGGGGTGCCAGAACTATACGTTGTATTCGGCACCTATTGCTTTTAATTTATAGAGGAAGGAATGGATGCCTCCATTTTGGTTTCTTGCCCCCCGCCCACCTCCACAGCTTGTTACATCAGTGCAGTATGCGTGCAAGGTTGGTGCCTGTTTTTATTTTTCTCTCTGGATTATGGAGGTCAGTTGGCCCAATGAGAAGTCTGAATTTGGCTCTAGTGAGAGATAATAGATAGGGTAGGACCACCCGCCTTGAGATCCCATTGTAAGTCGGGGGTGGCATAAACATTTTTTGATCAAAGCGTGTGAACTAAGAATCTCAACGTTTTTTCATGTATTATAGATAGCATAAATGCTGCTTTAGGGATTTCCATGTATTGTATAGCCCTTTTAGCAGTTGGTGTGCCACTGGTATTATAATGCGTGTATATATATAATATATATTATAATATATATATATATATATATATATATATATACTATATATTATATATATATATATATATATATACATATATATATACACATATATATATGCCGCAGTCAAGCCAGTGGCACCCAGGTTCACATTGTGTTTTTCAGAAATGTTTTTTTGTGCATAACTATAAGTTGTATTTGGCACATATTGCTTTTAATTTATAGAGGGAGAAATGGATGCCTCCATTTTGGTTTCTTGCACCCCGCCCACCTCCACAGCTTGTTACATCAGTGCAGTATGCGTGCAAGGTTGGGTCCTGTTTTTATTTTTCTCTCTGGATTATGGAGGTCAGTTGGCCCAATGAGAAGTCTGAATTTGGCTCTAGTGAGAGATAATAGATAGAGTAGGACCACCCGCCTTGAGATCCCATTGTAAGTCAGGGTTGGCATAAACATTTTTTTGATCAAAACGTGTGAACTAAGAATCTCAAAGTTTTTTTCATGTATTATAGATAGCATAATTTTCAGCTGTGCCCAACACCAGGCCATCTAATGGTTAGAAGGAGACCTGGAGAGGCGTACAAGTCACAGTGTCTTGTACCCACTTTGAAATTTGGGGGAGGATGTGTGATGATCTAGGGATGCTTCAGCAAGGCTGGAATTTTGCAGGTTAATCTTTGCTAAGGTTGCATGAATCAAGCCACATACAAGGTTATCCTGGAAAAACACTTGCTTCCTTCTGCTCAGGCAATGTTCCCCAACTCTGAGGACTGTTTTTTTCCAGCAGGACAATGCGCCATGCCACATAGAAAGGTCAATCAATGTGTGGACGAAGGAGCACCACATCAAGACCCTGTCATGGCCAGCCCAATCTCCAGACCTGAACCCCATTGAAAACCTCTGAAATGTAATCAAAAGGAAGGTGGATAGTCACAAGCCATCAAACAAAGAAGAGCTGCTTACATTTTTGTGCCAGGAGTGGCATTAGGTCACCCAAAAGCAGTGTGAAAGACTGGTGGAAAGCATGCCAAGACGCATGAAAGCTGTGATTAAAAATCATGGTTGTTGCACTAAATATTGATTTCTGAACACTTCCTGACTTAAAACATTAATCTTATTGTTTCTAAAAAATATTAACTTGTTTTCTTTTCTTTTTTTTTTCCAGCAACAAATGTTTATTGAAATGCTTACAATAAATGACATGTACATATGATAAAACCAAAGCATTCTACAATTTTCTGAAATCAGGTGAATATAACAAGAAAACCAATAAAGAAACACAGAATGGAAACTGCAAGCTTACATAAGCCGTATTGCTAGCACAGAAAGAATCATGTTACAGGCATATATTAATACTTAGAGGGTGTACTGAGATATATGCAATACACATGTGTAACAATTAATGCTAAGGTTAAATAAGATGTAAAGTCCGAGCAAGAGCTAAGTCAGGTATTAGTAATGACAATAAATACCGATTTTCTTCTCCTGCTCCATTAGTCTTGTAGGTCTAGTTCCAAAGGTCATCACACATAGTAAATGGAGTCTGTCCAGAGGGACCACCTATCCCTAACTTTGGCTACTATATGGGGAGGGACCAATAGACTTGTTTCAGCTTGATATTGGTTATTTATTCTATTCAGGAACTCTGTGAGCGAGGGGGTAGAGGAGGATTTCCAGGCAGCAGCTAGCGTGAAACAGGCAGCAATCAAGACGTGTGCTAGAGTTGTATGACAATCAGGTGGCAGCGTGTGAAAAGATAAATCTAATAACACCATTGCAGGAGAGAGGGTAAGATCTACCTTAAAGGGGTTTTGCCAGGAGGAGCCTTATCTGCTAAGAAGCTAATGTAAACAAATCACAGAGCTGAAAGAGAGAGAGACGCACACAGCTAGAGCACAAAGCTGCATAAGGGATCGTGTGACATGTTCACTGAAATAATCAAACTGCAACTTGTGGATTCTGTATACAAAACACAACAGTTTTTCTCCTCAGCAGCTTGAAAGCTTCTTCATGTTCTCTGTCATCAGATAAAGCAGGGATCTAATCACACTACAACTAGTTTATTCTGTATACAAAAGAAAACATATTGCTACCCGGTGCCTTGAAAACCTCTGCAGCTCAGTCTCATCAGATAAGAAGCTCTCTCTGCGCAAGCCTGTCCAGCAGCTCTTGTCAGGCCGTATCTAATATAAACTTTGAAGTAACCAAGGGCATGTAAGGAAGGCTGTAGCTCTCTCAGACTGCAATTTTTGTAATCACATATATTTAGAAAAGTTATTAAAAACCCATTTTGGAGGATCCCACGTCAACATTACATCGTGGCCAAACCCCTTTAAGAATATGCTGTAATAGCTTTTCTATTCTGCCCCAAAAAGGCCGCACCACCGGACAACTCCACCACATGTGCAGCAAGGAACCCACTTGCCCGCATTGTCTCCAGCAAAGATTGGAGTATCCCGGGGTCAAGTGAGCTATTCGTGTTGGCGTTAAGTACCATCTCAATGTTATCTTTCTGCCTAACTCTAAATGATTGGCACAGCTTGAGTGTTTCCTTGCAATACTTGTGGCTTGAGACCAGCATTCCGGAGGGAAGGTCTGTCCCAAAGAATTCTCCCAGCGGACTTCATAATCTGGCTTATCGGAGGACCCACCATCAAGAAAGGTTTGATATGCTGCCGTGAGACCTCCCTTAGTTGAGGAACTAATCCACAACAGTCTGTGGAAGGGGGAAGAAGGGTACCTATCTTCCGGCCATTCCATCGCTTGGATTGCATGTCTAATTTGGAGGTATAGATAGAATTGACTATGAGGAATTGGAAAGCGATTACATAGGTCCTGAAAAGAGCAAAATTTATGGTTGTGCATAAGTTCCCCCAGTGTATGGATTCCTAAGTTTATCCAGAGGTGGATTGGTACATCAGGGGTTAAGCAATATAGTATGGAAAGCGGGCACTTGGTTCTGGAGATGTGGACCTTTCGTGTCAAGACTGTATGCTTTCACCATGCATTCGCCGCATCAGACATGATAGGTAAATACAGCTCAGGTGGTTTCCAACCAAACAGCATTGCTAGTAGGTAATCCCTAAAGATACCTTTTGGGATGGTGAAGTTTTCAAGCGACAACCAATGCGGGACTATCGAGGAGCACCAATACATGCAGAGCGGTTCCAACACCGAAGCCACATTATACTGAAAAACATGCGGGACAGATAAACCCCCCTTGTCTGCCCTTCTAAACAGGTGTTGCCTGTGTACCATAGGTTTCTTCATGTTCCAAATAAAATGGAGGAGTTGATTCTGCAACTTGGTCAGGAGCTCCTTGGGGAACAGGAATGGCAGTAATCTAAATACAGAAAGTTCCTGACTTACACCGTTCCAACTTACATCTGACCCCTAGTTACAAATGGAGATTTATGGGGCATGCTGACACTTGTAGTTCTGTGTTCCACAGTAGTTAGAACTGTGGAACGACAAGTTCCAGCATTCCACAGCAGCACATGGGGTAAAAATGAGGTGAAATCCTCTTAACACGGAAACAGACAGCAATTCAAATGTAAAAACCCTTCCCTGCACTATCCAAAACGGGAAAAACAACACCTTTGTACAGGAGATATATTTAAGAAATATACCTGTTCCGACTTACATACAAATTCAACTTAAGAACAAACCTACAGTTCCTATCCTGTTTGTAACCCGGAGACTGCCTGTATATATAGAAATTTGGTTAACAATAACATTTTCGTCACATTAATGCATGCCAACCATGATAATTGAAATTTGTTGAGTCTGGCTATTTCTTCTGAAAACATTTTACTTAGATCTACTAAATTCTCCTCTATTGTAGTTTCTATATCCGGGTAGATTTTGACCCCCAAATAGGAAATGTGTGAGGAGGCCCATATAAAATCGAGTCGAGAAAGCTGCTGTCTCAGGGAGAGAGGGCAGTTAAACGGGAGGAATATTGACTTGGAAATGTTTACTTTGTAATAAGAAAGTTGTGCATGCCGGTCCAGCAAGGTAAGCAGCGCTGGCACAGAGGTTTCTGGATTCTGCACTATAACTAGTATGTCATCCGTGTACAGGTTCACTTTGTGCACCCGTCCATGGATCGTCACACCCACGATGTCCGCTGATTTCCTAATATGTTCTGCCAGGGGTTCCGCACAAAGGTCATAAATCAAGGGAGACAGTGGGCAGCCTTGTCTTGTACCATTCGATATGTCAAATTTATCGGAAAGAAAACCTGAGGCGAAAACCCTGGCAGAAGGAAATGTGTATAGGGAGGTAATGGCCGAAAGTATCATACCCTGAAAACCAAATTTCTGCAGGACGCACTTCGTATAACTCCAGTTTATCCTATCGAAAGCTTTTTCTCCGTGTAAGGAGAAGAGAGAAAAAGGAGTTTTCTGCGTGCGAGCTACTTGCATAACGTTTAGTATCCTTCTTATGCCGTCCCTAGTTTGCCTACCTTTAACAACCCTACTTGGTCATCGTTGATTAGGTGGGAAAGGATTCATTAATTCTATTGGCCAAAATTTTAGAAAATATTTTAATATCAGAATTTAATAGAGAGATGGGCCTATAATTTATGACTAAGTTTTCTGGTTTACCTATTTTATGAATAGTTGAGATGTGAGCACATAACATTTCTGCTGGGGGAGCTCCTTTAGCAGCTATTACATTAAATAAACGGGATAAGTGAGGGGAAAGGATATGAGATAGTAGTTTATAGTACTCGTTAGTGAAGCCGTCTGGATTTATTATTAATTGGGCGATAGTCTGCAGTACCTCCTGAAGTGTGATGGACTTATTTAATATCTTTAATTGGTCTTGTGTCTAGGACGGAAGAGCAACTTCATTAAGAAATTTATCTATGGCTTCATGTGAAATCGGAGGGGTATTTTCATCTGATTGTAAATTATATATGGAGCTGTAGTATTTCGCAAAGGCATTAGAAATTTGTTGAGGGTCTAAAAGTCGGCCGGAGGAAGAGGAGGTTATATAAGGGATACGCGTTTTAGCCTGTAATATTTTAACCCTCCTCGCTAGTATTTTACTAGGTCGTCGCCTTGAAGATAAAAGTTCCAACGGAGTTTGGTCAAGTGGAATTCATACTGCTGCAATTGTAAAGACGAAAGTTTGGCTTTAAGCGTCTTTAGTTTATCTTTGAGGAGCTTTGAGGAGGTTGTTTTAAATTGTGATTCTAAGTTTTTGATCTCGTCTAGAGTGTTATGGAGAAGTGATTCTCTAGTACGCTTCTCCCTAGCTGCAATTCTCATACAAACTCCTCTAAGGTATGCCTTATGTGCACAGCACAACGTTTCTTCAGAGGGAGCCGTAGGGGCGTTTAATTCAAAATAGTCCGTAAGAGCTTTTGTAACCTCCTTAGTGATTCTCTAAGATTTAAGTAAAAAAATTATTTAGTCGCCAAGGGGAATGGAAAGAGGGAGAATGGCCTGTGCTTAGGGTTAGATAGATGGGAGCATGGTCTGACCAAGACTTAAACCCAATTTCAGAGTCAGATACTGATAGTAACGATGCCCTATTCACTAGAAAGAAGTCTATTCTGGAATGTGAATCTCTCACTGCAGAATAGAAGGTAAAATCCTTCTCAGAGGGATGAGCATATCTCCAAGGATCATGTAAGTTCTCTTCCATGATCAGGTTGTTCAACTCTGGGGAAGATTTAGAACAGTTACCAGATCTATCGGCAATCCTATCACTACATTGAAATCCCCGCAGATTATTAGATTACCTCTGGCTTCCTTTCTGATTTTAGCAAATGCCTTCCTAAGATAGGAAATCTGTGTAACAAATGCAGGTAGTGGATCCGCTGGACCACCGCAAGCGATGGTGTAAGCCGTACCAGGGGGCGGAATCTAAGTAGAACCCGGTTTTCACCAGAGCCCGCCGCAAAGCGGGATGGACTTGCTGCGGCGGAGAACTACCAGGTCGCCCCACTGGCGTGACTTGCTTGCGGTGGCAGCCAAGGCAGTGCGTGGTACAAAATCGTAAGACGTAGGCGAAGTCGGGGACAGGCAAGAGGTCAGGGCAGGCGGCAAAGGTTCGTGGTCAAGACACAGGAGCGAAAAAGGTTCGGTACACGGAAGTCAGGCAACAAGGCAGAAGAAGCTTTCTCTGAAGGCAGTACAGCACTAAAGATCCGGCAAAGGTGACCCGGAAGGAAGGGAGTTAAATAGGGTCACCTGCCAGCCTTAACCAATAATGGGCGTACTGCCCCTTTAAATCCTCGAGAGCCGGCGCGCGGGCATGCGCACACCGGCCGGCCAGGAGAACGGGAGGACGCGGGAGCGCGGAGAGGTAAGAGAGCAGGCGGGACCCGACCCGCGGGACCGGCAGGGGCCGCCGGGACCCGACGGGTGGCCGCACGAGTGCGCCCGCAGCCCGGGCGAGGGGCTGCGGGACCACTCGTGACAGTACCCCCCCCCCCCAGGCCTCCTCCTCTTTCTGGTTCGGAGGAACCGCAATACGAGACCGCGGTCCAGGATGTTTTCCTCAGGTTCCCATGATCTCTCCTCCGGACCGAATCCCTCCCAATCAACCAAGAATTGCCGTTTACCCCTAACCGACCTCACAGCCAAGATCTCTTTGACCGCAAATATGTTGGAGGCTACAGACTCAGGAGAGGGAGGGGCAACTCTTCTGGAGAAGCGGTTCAACACGACGGGCTTCAGGAGGGATACATGAAAAGAATTTGGGATCCGCATGGTGGGTGGGAGTCGGAGCTTATACGCTACTGGATTAATACGGCTCAGGATTTCAAAGGGCCCCAGGAAGCGCGGACCAAGCTTGTAGCTGGGGATTTTCAACCTGACATATTTGGCGGACAGCCAGACTTTGTCTCCGGGGGTAAAGATTGGAGCTGGTCTCCTCTTTCTGTCCGCCTGGGCCTTCATACGGGCAGCAGCATGCTGCAGGGACTGACGAGTCTGCTTCCAGATGCCAGATAAGTCGTGGACCAAGGCATCTACAGAGGGCACCTCGGAGGAGGAGGGCAGAGGGAGAGGGGGGCGGGGATGCCGACCATATACAATAAAAAAGGGAGACGCGCCCGAAGCCCCAGAATCCAGTGAGTTGTATGAAAATTCGGCCCAGGGTAGGAGGTCGGCCCAATCATCCTGGCGAGCAGAAACAAAATGACGTAAGTAACTACCCAGAATCTGATTGACTCTCTCTACCTGACCGTTGGATTGCGGATGGTAGGATGAAGAAAAGTCTAACTTCACCTGCAATCGGGAGCAGAGTGCGCGCCAGAACTTGGACACGAACTGCACCCCACGATCAGAGACGATGTGCTGGGGCAGACCGTGCAGGCGAAAGATGTGACTAAAGAACAGGGAGGCGAGACGTGGTGCGGAAGGTAACCCGGGCAGTGGGATGAAGTGTGACATCTTCGAAAACCTATCCGTAATGACCCAGATCACGGTGTTACCCGAAGAGGATGGAAGGTCGGTGATGAAATCCATCGCCACATGGGACCATGGGATACTGGGCGTAGGCAGGGGTCGCAGCAGCCCGGAGGGGCCGTGGCGGGGCACCTTATTCCGGGCACAAGTAGCACAGGCATCCACGAAGTCCTTAGTATCTTTAGCCAGCCCTGGCCACCAGTAAAACCGAGAGATCAATTGGAACGATCTACGGGCCCCCGGATGTCCTGCCAACAAAGAGCAGTGTCCCCAATTCAGGATTCTCTTGCGCAGCGATGGCCGAACGTAGGTCTTGCCAGGAGGTATCTGCCGAAGGAGGACCGGTGCTGCTGGGATCAGGCGTTCCGGAGGTATAATGTGTTGGGGCTGCGGCTCCTTTCCAGTGACGTCAGATGCGCGAGAGAGAGCATCTGCCCTGATGTTCTTTTCGGCTGGGCGAAAATGGATCCGGAAGTCAAATCTAGAAAAAAAAAGAGACCACCGTGCTTGCCGGGGATTGAGGCGCTGGGCCGACTGGAGATACTAAGGCCTTCCCTCCCGGTAACCCTCTCGCCACGAACCTCAAAGAGTGTGCCGCTCCGGAACGTCGCCGCTTCTCCCCACGGACTCTGAATAGACGGTCAGCGGTGTGGTGAGTCTCCCTGTCTCCAACTTAGTAAGGAGAGCCTGGTCTGCGGCAGCCGGTGAAGCCTGTGAAGCGCCGTTGGGACGGCTCCTCCTCCCGGCAGCCATACTGACACACAGCCCGCGCGGGAATAGCCTTCCCTGTAAACCAGTCGCAGTGTTACAGCCACAGCGGAGAAATCCTATGCAGAGTGCCCCTGCTGCAGCGCCGGCGAATCTGCCTACCTGCGCCCGTGATCTGCCTCTCCTGTGTCCGTGAGTCCCGATCTGCGTGCATAGCCTGTGAAGCCCTGCTGTAACAGCGCATCCTCCTTGCAGCCATATTGCAGAGCGGTGAAAGGGCTGCAGGGACATATACAGCCCCAGCAGAGACCGTTGCAGAGCTGGCAATCCACTCCTGTGTTCAAGAATATAGTTGGCAGCCCCATTACAGTTAATTGACAGACTGCCACAAACATCAAGATCCACTGACCTTCCGGGTCTATGTCAAACAGTGTAAACATATCTAATTAAAAAAAAAAAAAACCCTGAGTGCCTCCATCACCTGTCCCGGCCAGAGTCCACCTCCATCACCTGTCCCGGCCAGAGACCGCCTCCATCACCTGTCCCGGCCAGAAAGCGCCTCCATCACCTGTCCCGGCCAGAGAGCGCCTCCACCACCTGTCCCGGCCAGAGAGCGCCTCCATCACCTGTCCCGGGCCAAAGCG